>CM037853.1:177461006-177504401 GCA_021234595.1 Delia radicum
TATGTATGCACAGCGCATGATAATTATCATGATGCAGGTATATATTTAGCAAAAGTTTTTTCTAATTTTACAGAGTACAAAGCAGTTTTGAATTAACTAAAATTTAAATCGAATGCAACTAAAATTTTATTAAACTAACAGATTTTTTTTTCATATTATTTTTTTAATATTGTAACAGCAAAAATCTGCTAAATTAAATTTTTTTCTTCAAGCTCATTTTTAACAAATTTTTAGATTTTTTTTTTTCTGATATTTGTTACAGGTTTGTTTCTATGAATATATTTATGAACTCGGGAGTAATGTTAATGCACACACAAAAAAATAATAGGGAATATTTGCCAAGTAATTTGGAGCATTTCAACTAATCATCTTTTTGCATTAATTATTAAAGAAATAAGTAGAAATAAGTAAAAAATTGGTAAACATTTTACTAGTCTTCACATTATATATGCGAACTAAGCTAAAAAATAGTTGAAATGGCAACAATTTTTTGTGTACCTACTCTTCAGGTGAAATTCTTTATTGATTAAGAGATCTATTAAATAATTTTTCATAATACCTCTTGATTTTCCTTCCACCAGTCAAGGCTTTCCGCTTCATGGACAGGAATGTCAAAATACTTTTGAATTTCCAAGGTAATAGGGTCCTTTACTGTAAATTCCCCAGTTTCCGAAAGAAATCTAACATTTTTTTACGGGTTTCCGAAATTTTCTGTAAGAAAATATGTGTTTACAAATTATCTATGTAAATTAAAATTAACACTAACCTCTTTTTTTGCAGGCGGCTCTTCAGTTGTAATTTCTTTGTTAATGCCATCTTTATATAATTCCTGCAAAATGAATTTTTCTTTGGTAATATGGTTTTCGAAATCCGTATCCAACACAAAAGTGACTGGAAGAGTTTGATTTTCCGGTATTCTCATTAAATATTTGTTTAATGCTGACCAATTTTTTTGGCAAGGGTCCATTAATGCAGCAGTGAGGTGAATTTTTAAAATTTTGAACCGTTTGAAAAATTGTTTTTTGGCGAAATCATAAAGGTGAATTATTAGTCCAAAAGACGAAGTATTTCCACTTTTCAATTAATTTTGTGTATATATTTTCATAAAAATATATTACGCATGAGATTGTGGCGTACTGTTGGCCCTGCATGTATGTAGTTGCTTCTGTAAAAATGTCCAGGAAATCAGAAAATTCTTTAATAAGCTCCTCTTACATTGCATTAGTAAATATTCTTTTTTGATTTTTAAAAGAATTATATTTATAACATCTAAATTTTGTATGAAACTTTTGACCATTACAGAAATCGAATTCCATCTTGTATCAACCGAAAAAGTAGGAAATGTTCCGTTTTTTAGGACACACATTTTAATTCAAAATTATCGGAAAAATTAATTTTGATGTTGATATACGAATTTTTTTTGTATTTATCTGTCCACATGTCCAGTACCAAATTAATATAGTTTGGACATTTCGATATTATATTTTTAATTTTTGTTAGGTACACATCATAAACATCATTAAGGGCACCTGTAGCCACTGTTGTTGCAGATGGAAATGATATTGTTGAGTCAATATATCCGATATATTTTTGAAATCCAATTCTTTCAACTGTCTGAAATGGTTGCAAGTCTACGCAACACATCTCGGCAAGACGTCTAGCGTGAGAGAATTTGGTGGTTTTCGATGAAGATGCAAGGCATTTAGTTGTTAGATCATGAGTTTTTTTTTGTAATTTTGGCTTTTAATGCACATATTATGGCATACTTTAAGATGATTGGCATGATTGGTGGTTGATGTTGTTACTCCAAATCTTTGTAAATTATATAGAACAGTTAATAAGTCAATTTATATTGGAATATTTAATTATATTTAATAATTAGGGTTTTTTACTAACAAGGAAACTACACAGTGGTGAATCCTCAGATTCGAATGAAACTTGGATATGTTGTAGAGGAGCAAAAAAAAAAATACGTGTCTAATATTTTTGGGCCCCCAACAACATATCCATGTTTCATTAAAATCGGAGGATTCACCACTGTGTATTTGTAAGCAAAAATTTCCCAAAAATTTTGGGATATATCCCACTGTGCAACTTGATAAAAAAAAAGATTACTCACCCTTTTAAAATTGTGTCTTCCGACTCGAAACAAATTTTGCAAAATTTGTACTTTTCCAGTACTTTTTTGTTCGAAACGTATAGATATCCAAAGAATCTCCAACACTCCGCTCCTCCACCAGTAGCTACAACTTTAGCATTTTCTTTTACTGCGGCTTGCTTTTTTAACATTTGCTGGTAGTATTGGACATCCTTCGATATTCCAGCAATTTCTTCCGAGTACGAACTTTCGCATTCCTCTGAATCAGAACTTGATTCATTATTATTTGTTTTAAAAAAATCTTTTAAGGATCGCTGCATACTTTAATTTAACTTTATTTCACCACAAACTATTTCCCTTTTACTTGCAATGTGCTTTTTTTCATTGAAAAAATTTAACGGCACTTGTTATGGTTTTTCTAGAAATTTAGCATGCTTGGAAAAAATAGTACTATATTATTTCTATGGTTCCAAAAAAAAAACTTTAAAATACAAGCGTGTATTAAAAATCTTTGCCATATATTACAACTTTTTCGCGGCGCAGCCGATTAAATCGGCGGCGTCTCATAAGCCGATACGAGTCGGCGGCGACGCGAAACTTGAGAATTTAACCGGCGGCGACGAGCCACCGACTTGCGCCGGTTCGGCTTGTGTTAGCTTCAGCAGCTAACCACATCTTTCTTATACAAAAAGCGCAAATTTAAGCGTGAAAAGCGCTAAGTTGCAATTGTTGCTTGTTGGCTTAGATGTGGTTAATAGTGTTGTGAAATCCTGCTACTTTTGACTACCCGATACCACTCAATACTTTTGAATTGAGTACTCGATACTACTCGATACTTTTTGAATTGTATTTTATGTTTCAATATTTTTAAACACTCTATTTACATATTTTTAAATTTTTTAATTCACATTTATTTTGCACAAGCTAAAAAACTAAATTCATTTCTTACTTAATTTTTAATTTCTTATATGCATAAATTAATAGCTTTTACTTCATAAAAATAAAACAAAAATTTCGTGATTATTTCGTGAGCGTGAGTGTTTCGTGAGCGTGAGTCAAGGTAAAATTACTCACGTGATCGTGCGTGAGCGTGAGTGAGCAAAAATTGTTCGCGAGTGAGTCGTGCGTGGTTATAATTTTTTCTTCGTGAGCGTGCGTGAGCGTGAGTTTTCACTCACTAACGTGCCCATCTATAGTTGACACCATGTTATTAAATGCAACAACTAATAAGCATTGGAAACGTAGATCGTTTGTGATGAATAGTGATGATGATTCCTCTGATGATGGTGCTGCCTATGTTTTTGCTCTATAATCATTATTATAATTGTTAATTATTATTTATTTTACCAATTTTTTTCTTTTAACTTTTTTTTTTCTAACTAAATGATTAAAAACGAATATTTCAATCAATTTTAAAAATTTAAAATTTTAATTAAATTATAATTTTCTGAATGTTATAAGCATATTTATCATATCGTTTCTTCTATTGAAAAATTTAATCAGTTTAAATCATTAATTGCTAGTTTTCCAAAACTGATAGATGGAATCGCAGTGCAAGAAACATGGTTTGATGAGAATGTGTTGCAATTGTATTCAATACCAGGCTTTAATAGCTTTCACTGTTGTAGGGAAGATGGTTATGGTGGAACGTCGTTGCATATAAATAAAAAATTAACATTACTCGGTGGAAATTTGTAAGAGTAAAAATTTTGTGCAACTTATAGCCGTTACTTTCACAAATTTTAAAATTGACCATAAAATATGAAACTGATTTCGTTTTGTCGATCACAGGAATGCAATGTTACTGATTTTATAAATATGTTTGATCTCACTTTAAATAATTTTGCTCGTAGTTCAGTGATTATTGTTGGTGATACCAATATTGATACATTTCACAATTCATATTACTGTGATTTGTCAGCAATGTTTCATAATTATGATTGTACAAGTGCTCATAACATGATAACAAGGCCTAGAAGTAAAACATCTATAGATCATGTTTTTAGTAACTTTTCTGAGAGGATTTATATTGATTCAGTTGAATGCTCCCTATCAGATCATAACATACTATGCTGTAAATTGAAAAGTAATGTGAAAGTTTTGAAAAATATATTGAAGTATCAAAAATACATTGCGACTATGAAAAGGCTAAACACTATTTGCAAAATACGTTACCCATTAATTTTTCTTCGTTTAATACCTCGGCTCTGACCGATAAGATAGTTTCTTGTATGTAAGATGCTACAAATCATGCAACTGTAGTTACAAAACATTAAAAACAGTTGTGTTTTGAGCTCACACCATGTATAAATAAAAATCTTCAAAAATAGATTTTGGTAAAACAAAAAGTGTTAAAAAAATCGTAAAGCTCAGAATAAGCTCAATATAGAAGAAGCTTTACAACAAATAAGTAAAGTAATTAAAATCGCTGTTAACGAGTGCAGAGATAATTATTACTCTCAAAAAAATAACTTTGTAGAAAAGTTAGTAAAACATCTTGTAAATCAGGTATACTATTTTTCAACAAATTTTTTGCTAAAATTATGTTTTAAACTAAAATTTTAGTTATACTTAACTGTTTTGAACTAATGTCTTACTAATATTTTACTAATTTATTTTGTTAAAAAAATTGTGTTGATTAGCACATCAATAGTGTGAACGACAACCAGACTGAAAGATATACGCAGAATAAATTAGATGCCGCTGCATGTCTAGATGTAGTAGAGAAGAGGAAAATGATACTAAAAAGTACAACTCTAGTAAGACATAATATAAGAAAATCAACCATGGAAGATCTTCGTATCTGTTTTTCATACATAAAACAAAATCTATTTATCTATTATTTAAATAAAAGACAAAATAAAATATTTATATTTAATAAAGATTAAATGTGTATTTGTAAACTAAATGTTTATATATATTAATAATCTTGTGTGGTCAAATTGCAAACAAATATGCAATAGGTAGACAGACTAAAGCTGTCTTTCATACATCTTAGGTAGATTTTTCTGTTTCCTTTTTCTTATTGCAAAAAAGGGTTGTATATGTTATATTTTGTTAGTTTTTCGTTTCGTTTCTATAATTCTCTGCGGCATTTGCGTTCCTTTAAAATATAGCATCATTTAGGCAATACTTGATGTAAGTAGTACAAAGATAATTTCTCTTATGTTATATATAATTTCTATTGTCTAATGTTTTTGGATATTACATTAATTCATATCGTCAATTTGGGAGTATGAACATTTTTATATTTTGTAACGTATTGTAAATTATTTTAAACAGAATCACAAAAATATGTTTTATATTTTCAGCAAATAAATTAACTAAAGTATAATTTTTCTACAATTTTTTTTAGTTTTTTTTCAGTCTACTAATATTCAGCAAAAATTTTATTAATTCTTAGCAAGGGTTTTTTACTTTCTAATCTACTAAGTGTTAGCAAAACTTTTGCTGAATCTACTAATTTTGTTGCTTAAAATCAGCTCGCTGAGTTTCAGCAAAAGATTTTGCTGACATTAGCAATTTTTTTTGCAAGCACCCTCCTGACTAAAATTTTGCTGACTCAGCAAAATTTTTGCTGACTTTACTAACTTTTTTATTTGAGTGTAGTTAAATATTTTGAATAGACGTCTAAGAAAATTTTCAACTAACTTTTTTTGGAGTGTATTGTTTTCATGATTTTTGAGAGTTTTGCAGTGCAAAAAGGGCTAAAAAATAAAGAAACCTGTGGGCGCTTTGTAAAAAATGAATCCCTTGGGATCTTCGCCGGACATAGCCTATTTGTATTATTAGGGTGTATTAATGCTCCTACGAAGCAAACATTTTCTTCGTTAATTTTCGAAGATACCTGCCATTAAAAATTACCATTCTATGAAATGGTATCTAGATAACTAAGCGAGATATGGGAAAACGGACAAAATTTTTGCAAAGCTTGACGTACGTAACACACTCCTGTAATACAAATGAGGAAGGCTAGGGAGGTATCCCAAAGGATTAATTTTTATAAAATCCCTGTTCATGAATTGTTATTACCAATTTATGTGATAACATAAATTAGCTCTCCGTTCCCCGTTCCATTAAATTTCGGTTCCTGTGTTCGGTTCAGTGTTTAAGTACCACAGGGTGTTTCATAAACAATTAATCCCTCGGGATCTTTTCCGGACCTAGCTTATTTGTATAAAAGGGGTTTGCCCTACATCCCTTAGTAGCGGAATAATGGCCATTTTAAAAATGGCCGGTTTCGGAGGTAATACATGTCCATTTTACAAAATGTTCAGAATCTTGAAAACTAAGCGAGATAACACAAAACGGAAAAAAATTTTGCAGAACTTGTTATATATGACACTCCCCGATAATAAAACTGATATAACTTTGGGAGGGACTCCAAAGGATTTATTTTTAGAAAATTGCAAAAGGGAGACTTATTAATTTTTTTTACCAATATGTAAATGAATTTAAATTTGGGTCCCCATTCTATTCTATTATGTTCTCTGTGTTTTGTGTTCCAACTAAACTCATTCAATTATATTTCCATCTACATTAAGCACCGAATACACTTGTAATATTATTGAAAAACTTTTCGTTTTTGTTCTTTACTCTTTCTTTTGTGAACAAAATCGGGATATTGATTGAGCAATAATATTTCTAGTTAAGTTAGTAGAAAAGTAAAACGTCTTGCAATTGAAGTATACTACTTTTCAGCAAATCGTTTGCTTAAATTGTGTTTTCACCTAAAATTTAAGTTATACATATTCAGCAATTAACTGTTTTGAACTAATGTTTCACTAATATGTTACTAATTTATTTTGCTGATAAGCACATGAAGAGTGTGGACGACAACCAGATTAAAAGATATACAAAGAATGAAGTGGATGTCGCGGCATGTCAAGATGTAGTAGAGACGAGGAAAATGATACTAAAAAGTACAGCTCTTGTAAGACATATAAAAAAAGCAACCATTGAAGATTTTTTTATCTCTTTTTTATACATAATAAAACAGAAGGACGCCAGCAATGTGTACTATACATAAAAATTGCGGATCAAAAAAATTAAATGTTGAGTTGTCATCGGCTTGTCATAGTAATTGTCTATTAATAAAAACAAAATATTTAAATTTAATAAAGATTAAATGTGTATATGTAAACTAAATGATTATAGTGACTGTTAATGTAGTGTGATCAAATTGCAAACAAATATACGTCCAGGTAGACAGACAAGGACACCATCTTACTTAAATTTGTATGTTTCCTTTTTTTTATTGCAGAAAAAGGGTTGTATATTTCATATTTTGTCATTTCTTTTTGTTTCGCTTCTAGAAAGATGCCATCATTTAGACAACCACTGATGAAGTAGTTGAAAGATAACATAGTGCCAAAGTAAAAATACACTTTTAAAATGACCTAGTGTATCGATTTTATTTTTCGTATCGATTTTATTTTTCACTGTTATAAAAGAAAATACTAAAAATGTTGTTCAACTCTGACGCAATGTAAAAGATTAAAGAAAAATAATGTAAACAAAAAACATATGATTGTTTATTCAAAGCAAAAAATAGTGTGACAATTTCGTAAGAAAAAACACAAAAATAAATATATTTTTTAAATCCGTCAATTATACCTAAAAAAAATGGATCCAAGACTGTTTTTTTATTCTGACGTACAAGTTGAATTTTGAGCTTTGGTTTATTCATAGACTTATAGTAGAATTTTATGGTAAATATTTTTGTGGGACATTTTAACCCATTATATACCTGTTTTAAGGGTTTTTGTTGACCTTTTTCACGAAAAGGTTATAGGGTTAAAATTAAAAAAAAAAAAAAAAAAATGTTCCAATGTGGATAATATTTCCACATGGGTTTACTAAAAGTATAAACATATATATATTTGGAAAGCTTAACTATTTATCTATCCAAAGCCGTTCAAAAGTTTAAAATCGGTTCAAAACTGACTTAGTTAAAAATATTTTAGTCGTCCGTAGAGTCTTGCAAAAACGTTTTTTTTGTTATCGATAACTTCAGATTTTGAGTGTGTATTCAAAATTCTGAAAATTGAAAAGTCACCTACAACCAGGCTTACAACCTACACTAGGTCATTTTAAAAGTACATTGCATTTTTTCCCAATTTGTAACACCATGCAATTTGTATATGTTATACATAATTATTTTTATATATTTTCAGATATTAAATTAATTCATGTCGTCAATGTGGGATTATGAACATTTTTATATTTTGTAACTTATTGCAAATTAAGATTTTCATCAAATATTTTAATAAAGGTATAATTTATCTACAAATTTTTTAGTTTTTGTCAGTGTACTAATATTCAGTAATAATTTTATTAACTTTTAGCAAGGATTTTTTAATTTTGAATCAACTAAGTTTTAGCAAAACTTGTTGAATCTATTAATTTTGTTGCTAAGATTTTGCTGACATTAGCATTTTTTTTTGCAAACACCCTAATGTCAAAAATTTTGCTGACTTTACTAACTTTTGTTAATGTACTTTTAGGTTGTTACAAACCTTATAGTGTCTATTACTGTAGTCACCTTCACCATAAATACGGGCCGTCGCTATTCTATAATACGCTAGTAATGTTAAGAAAACATATGTATTTTGGTAATCATCGATACATTCTACACTCAAAAAAATAATTTAGTAGAAAAGTCAGTAAAACATCTTGTAAAGCAGGTATACTATTTTTCAGCAAATTTTTTGCTATAATTATGTTTTAAACTAAAATTTTAGTTATACTTAGTCGTCACTTAACTGTTTTGAGCTAATACAAGGTGGCGCAAAAATAACCTTCCGATGTTTTTTGGCTGTAATTTAAAATGAAAAACTTTGATTCTTCTTGTGGATTATTTTTATTTGGTATTTTAGTTTTTTTTACATCAAGTCGAGAATATGATGTCATGTAAATGGCCGCCGCCACAGTTGATTGTCATTTGAGCCCTTTTTATGGCATTTTCCATCACTTTGGCCAAAACTTCCTGCGATAGGTCCTCACATTCTTGACGGATATTGTCTTTAAGAGCTGCAAGAGTCTGAGGCTTGTTGACATAAACCCGCGACTTCAAAAAGCCCCACAAAAAGAAGTCTGGAGCGGTCAAATCAGGCGATCTTGCTGGCCAGTGCAAATCGCCAAAACGGGAGATTAGGCGCCCGGGAAATGCATCCTTCAGTATATCGGTTGTGGCACGTGCAGTGTATGCCGTTGCACCGTCCTGTTGGAACCACATGTTTTCCAATCCCAATTCATCAAGTTGCGGCAAAAAGAACTCGTTGATCATTGCTCTGTAGCGCTCACCATTCACAGTAACCGTTTGGCCCGCGACGTCTTCGAAGAAAAAAGGTCCGATGACTCCTCCAGCGAAAACAGCACACCATACAGTGACTTTGAGCGGGTGTAATGGCTCTTCGTGGGTTACACGCGGATTTTCAGTGCCCCAGAAGCGTAAATATTGCTTATTTACGTACCCGCTAAGATGGAAATGGGCCTCATCACTCATGATTATTTTTGATGAAAAATCATCTTCCTCTTGGTGGTGATTAAGGATGGCTTGAGCGTATGTTACACGCGATTGGCGGTCAGCAGCTAACAGCTGATGCACCGTCTGGACTTTGTACGGAAACATCTTCAAATCTCGTACCAAAATTCGCTGTAAAGACCGTCGACTGAAACCCATTTGCGTGGCACGTCGTCTGGTCGATGTCGACGGCGCTTTCATGACATCCTCGGCTACAGCAGCAATATTCTCTGCAGAACAGCTACTCCGGGGTCTGCCACGCCTGGCAGCATCTCGTGTTGTGCCAGTATCTTCGAGGCGAGCGGTCACCGACCGATTATTGGTCAAATAAATAGTCACCAATATTCCGCGTTCTGGAGCAGTGTAGCGTAACATTGTTTATTAACGTGTATTTCGCATTGTGTTTACTACACAAATCTCAAAACAAAACTGACATTAGGGGCCAATCGCAAAATTTATAGCATTTTCTGATAGGAGGATTACTTTTGCGCCACCTTGTATTTTACTAATATTTTGCTAAAAAAATTGTGCTGACTAGCACATCAATGGTGTGAACGACAACCAGATTAAATGTTATACGCAAGATGAATTAGATGTCAAGTAAATAGCTGCAACTGTTGACATATAAATCATGTCGACATGACCACATTAATGTTATTGTCATGTTATGTTATGCGGCTTATGCATGTTTGACAATAACATAAGAGAACACTGTTAAATTAATGGAAGATAAATCTATGCATAGTTTTTAAATTGATTTAACAGTCATCAACAGCTATATTAGAGAATTGTCGTAAATAGGTAGTGTCCGACCGAACAGTTCGGCCAGAAAATGCATTTGGTCTGTATTCGGTATTTTAAAGCATTATGGACAAATTTGGCGGATGGAAAAATGTTTATTGGACTGATTGGATGCTATTTTGAGTGTCAAATTTGAAGAAAAGTCTGTAGTTAAGCAATGAATTCACTGTTCAGCCTCAGAAAGTTCGGCCAAATCGAAAATAGTTCGGCGGCCGAACTTTTAACTTTATAGCTAAACTTCGGCTTTTCTCTTAAATTTTATACACAAAATCGAATTAAATCGGCTCAACAAACATGTTTCTAATACCAAAATTTGTCATCATTGCCTCTAGATATCAAAAACCGACAAAATATAGTTTTTTGGCCGAACTGTTCGGTCGGACACTATAAATAGGTTTCGAGTTTTTAAAAAATTTAAAAAAAGTGAAAATGAGCAGTGCAAATGATGTTAAACAAAAAATTGAAAGTGGTATATATTCTATAGCGAAAAGAAATTCAAAAAGCGAAATATATAATATATTTATGCAAATAAAAAATAGCGACGAAGTCGTAAAATTTATTTTTTGCTCACGTTGTCAAAACGTGTATAATTTAAAGAAAAGTGTACCTCGAATGTTTTGCGTCACAAAGGCTTTATCAAATACAAGTTCTCAAAAGAGGATTCATTAGCATAATTACAACCAAACATTGAGTTGAAAAAAAAAGTGTACCGACTTAATTGTTCAGTGGGTTGTTGGTGATTTCAGACCATTTAATATTGTCAATGACGGAGGACTTTTAAATCTTGCTGAGTTTTTTGTTACCTCTGGCCATGACTTTGGAAACAATTTGAATGTGGGAGATCTTCTTCCACACTCTACAACTGTGTCAAGAAATATTGGAAGCCTTTATGACGATCAACACAAAATTCTTAAAGAAGAACTGTGTTCTATAACAGAAATTGGTTTCAGTATAACCTGTGATTTATGGAGCGACAATTTTTTAAGAACATCATATATTGGAGCAACTGTATAGAATCTGTAATTGATGCTAACATAAAAGGACATTCATAAGATAGCACTCTTCTTATTTCCACCGGCGAACAAACTTCAAAATTTTTCGGAGAGTGAAAAAATAATCATCCGTGAAAATGCATAATGTTAGAAACATACAAAACTACATCAACTGTCGCAGACACTACAATGGAATCTGTAAATTCAGAGGATGATTCTTTTAATGATTTTGTACAGGCTGTTTTATCACCAGAATATGATAACCAAGTGCACAATGAAATCTTAAGATATGAGAGCCAGACAATTTTATACCACAAAGAATTTGATCCACTACAGTGGTGGGAAGCACGCAAAAGAGAGTATCCCTTTCTTTTCAATTTAATTAGTTTGGTATTAGCTACACCAGCCAGCTCCGCTGCATCGGAGAGGCTGTTTTCCGAAGCTAGACATTTATTGAGTGAAAAAAGATCGATACTCGGGAAAAACCCTGCAAGCGTTAATCAAATTATGTTTTTGCACAGCAATTTAGATTTAAAATCAGTATGCACTACAAATTAAAATGATTAGTGAAGCAGGATGACATTTTAACGTTTTATAAAAAAAAATGAATAACATCCTTATTTAAGTTTAAGTAAAAATCTTAAAATATAAACTTATTTACGTTTTATTGGAATAAATTAAAACAAGTTATTTTTTTTTTAATTGTTAAATTGTTTTTGACCTTATTTAAATTAATTTCTTTTTTGTATTATATGGATTATAAAAACAAAATTTGGTTTAAAATATTTTTTTTTTCTATTTGAACAATTGCTGATCATTTATTTGATTTAGGGCCGTTATTACAACTTGCCTTTAAAGTAAATGTTAGTAAAAAGTAACTTTAGCTAAAGTGAACAATAAAGTGAGCTATAATGTTTTTCGTTCTTACAACTTCCCAATAAAATAAAATTAATATTTTTGATAATGTGGCAACACCAAACTAAAAACCGATTATTGGTTTATGAATTGGTTTATAAAACTACGTAGTGGCAACGTACTTTTATTTATTTGTTTACAAACAAACAATAATTTGTAAAATTCGGTTGTGAAATTCGGTATTTTCTTCTTTTTCTTTATAGAGCAGAAAATGTGGTAACTTTAAACACATAAACCTTACGTTTAAAGTTAAAGGCAACAATGTCTTCCCTTTAGGTTATGGGTCACTTTTAGCTTAAAGTATACTTATAATAACGAAAAACTAATAATCTGTCAGATAACATCCGAACTTTAGCTATTGGCAAGTTGTAATAATGGCC
This sequence comes from Delia radicum, assembly GCA_021234595.1. NCBI lineage: Eukaryota > Metazoa > Arthropoda > Insecta > Diptera > Anthomyiidae > Delia > Delia radicum. The sequence goes on from CM037853.1 coordinate 177,473,718, forward strand.
CTTAGAATATTTAATTTAAGGGTGTATTTGTACCCATAGGGCAAAAATTTTATCCATTTTGCTGTATTTTGCTTAGTTTTTAAGTTTTCGATAATTAAAAAATTTTCCGACTTTTAACAAATTTTTGGATTTTTAAATTTTTTGTTTGGTTTTTTTGAATTTCTCTTGTTCTTTAAAAAAAAAATTAATTCAAAAAAAAAAATTAATTTTTAAAAAATTTTTGATTTTTAATTTTTTTTTGATTCTTTTGTTTAATATAAGGTTTTTAAAAACAAATTTTCGATTTTTGAATTTTTTTTAGACTTATTTTTTTTCGTTTTTTTTAATTGTTTCCATTTTTTGATTTTTTTTAATTGTTAGAATATTTACTTAAGAAATAAGGAATAACAAGTGGAAGCATTAAAGTCCGATGTGCCGAATTTGGTATAAAAAAGATTAAATTCGGCTGTGCCGAATTTTTGGATACCCTCCATCTCATTGTTTGAATTAACCAGTGCAAGTGCAAATAATATATATATATATCTATATTCCTTGTAAAAATAACAATAACAATGTTGTTTTTATAAGTAAAATAAAATATGATTAATTAATGTATTTGGGGTGAAGAAAAAAATGTTGTATCAATTATCGTTAAAAGCGAACTGCACTGTATATAAATACAGATAAAGATTTACACAATTCAATATATATGGTTTATGTCTTTGCTATAAAAAAAGCGCTGAAATCGCTATGTTTGATTTCTATGATATTAAATATATATTTGAATTGGGAGTTAAAATCCAATTAATATTCTTTTAAGAATCCAATTGCAATTGATGGAAACGTCCAATTGGGAAAATTGTCAATAGCGCCATCTATTAAGTTATAAAGGGATAGGTTTAAAGGGACAGTAATAAGAAAAAAATTGTTTTAAAAATAATAAATAAATTGTGAATTGTGCGCCCCGGTAGGCTAGTTGGTAGCGTGCTGGCTTATCAGTGCGGGGGTCGTGGGTTCGATTCCCACCAGAGGCACTGGTCTGTTTTCGCTACAACGCGCCGAAGGCCATAGTAGCTAGTGCTCGGTTAGGGTAATATTTATATAATTTGTAATTATGTGATTATTAATTAATAAATAAAATAAATATTGTGAATTAGTAATTTAATTTAATATCTAATTGTAATTGAGAAAGGACCTAATTGGAAGAATAACTGGCTCCTCCATTTAAATTGTGAAGGGAAGTTTATAAAAAAAAAAAAAATAGAAAAAAAATATTCTTAGGAAAAAAACTTTTGTTTTGTAAATGAAACGAATTTAGTAGAAAAAAATCTAACACTCGATTAACGAGGGTTATGTAGACAAAAATAAACTCAGCTTATTGCAATAATTAAATGCAGTTTACTTATAACACTTGAAATAGGGGAAAAGCACAAATCGATGTCTCAAAGTAATCAATATTTGTAGAAAATAATATTATCCATACATGAAATATTTACATATAATGTAGCACTGAAATAATTATTTTTCTATAAAACAAAACCCGTGATTTTAGTAGAAAAAAGCCACAAAATAGGCTTTTAGCAATGTAACGAAAATGAATTGTATTAAATACAAAAACACTTTAATTTTAGCGAAAACCATACCGATTTGAACTAAACATATTAGGAATATTATATTTTAATAATATTAATAAAAACTTTAAATGTTTTTCATCTTATGTTTCACTGAAACACAAATTAATGTTCAAAGTTATTCTGCAGGTTTGTTCTCAATGAAACAATTTTTTTTTTTTTGAAATAATAGTTGGTTTTAAAATTCAGTAGTGACAATTTACAGAATTGATAAAAACTGTGGAAAGAGTTGAGAAATCGTTTGCATGCACTGACAGGAATTTAATATTACATTTTAAGCAAAGTTATGCTTTTTTCACATGGACTTTTAAAAAAGCATTTAGGGGTCCAAGAAGGTGATTACGTAGAAACTTTTGAACTGTTTTGTAAATACTACATTAACATAGTTTAAGTGGCAATCGTTTCAGTTACATATATTCAGTTGAATTGGACAGAACTAAAGGGAAATGCAAATTGAAGTATTTATGAAATCTGTGGATATAAGAAGTCCGTTATATCAGACATCATTTGTACGGAGTCTTGTTGACGAGACAAACAATTTAAATAAAATGAATTCTTTATAACAAAGATCCATATTGCAATTTTTATTGTTATTGAATTTCAGAGGGAAATTAGTGTTTTAGTGATTAGTTTAGTGAATTTAGGGTTTAAAAAGCATACGCGAATTAAAAAAAAGATTTAAAAAAAATGCGCTTGCTGAGACATACATAATGAAATAATTATTAAATACCCGTTTACCTTACAACACACGTGTTTATACTATACATCACATAAGTCAAACGGAAAGTGTGATAATATTAAGTTTGTCAAAAAATTAAAAAAGAAAATACTGTGTGTGTTTAGAGTGTTTTCGTGACACAAAAAATTAAAGAAACTGGTATTTTTTCAAATTATATAAATTAAAAAATTGATCCGGTGACAAATTAACATGTTTTGCTGACATATTAAACTTTTGTCAAAAATTCGTAAATTTTTGGAAGCAAAAATCGTCCAATAGTCATTTAGTTATTTTGGGTATTAAATATCGTCAAAATGACTATAAATCGTCAAACCTGGCAAGACTGCATGTGATTGCTTCTAGTGCGTACATACAGGAATTTGTTTCGGGGGGGGGGGGGGGGGGGGGGCTTTTCGATTTTTTTTTTTTATTATATATTTTTTTTTGCACACTAAAGTAACAGCTTTTTCTTTTGTTTGCTAAATTTTTACCTACACGTAATGGGCAATCATGTATTAATACTAGAAATAGCTTTCTGATTTCATTTTGAAACAAAAACCTCCCGCATAAAGTGCATTTCCTTAAAATGCATTTTTTCATTTATTACTTATTGTGTTCATTATTTTGCGAATTTTGATGTCTATATTGCGAAACAACGCTTTAATCTGTTTGATCACAAATTTGAAAATGTTTGTGTACTTTAAGTTGGATATGCATCGTTATTGTCGAATTACGTTAAATTTTTAGCTAAATATTAATTTTTAGTTTAATTAAATAAAAAAAGGATTATGCGGAAAACTTTTTGAAAACCACGAAAAATAAAATTGCGTTACTTTATATTTTTATGTGCTAATATACGTCTAGGGTAGCTAAAACTTGATAAATGTAAAAAAAGTAAAAAAGTTTCAACTTCTAATAACCCGATTAAAATTAATATGATGCTTTATATAATCATACGAAATTTAATATGAGTCTTAATAAAGTTTTATCCGAGAAATGGGCATAATAATTATATTTGCATTAGTTTAGTTTTAATTTGATAATATCAGATTAAATAACATCCGAATAATGACGCGATACAATTTAATACGATTTTATACAGCGGTATAAATTTATATGTGAACTGATACTGAAATATACAAAATAAGCTATAGTTGTGTCCGGTTTTTGATTTTAAAACTTCATGAAAATCCAAAATATCTAATTAATCCTTTTAGACTTTAGCCACTTGCAAAAGGTTTACAACTTTATAATTTGTAACAAATTCCATAGCATTTGGAAATTTATTATATTCAAAAATTAAAAAAATATAAATGAAGATTTTGTGGTATTTATTAACTTACACCATTGAATAACAAAGACGGAAAAAAACGTTGAAACTAAATTTAGAGTTTTAGATTGAAAAAAATCTTAGACTAAATTAAGAACTCATAATGTTACAAATGAAACAAATTCTTTTTGGGGTTAAGAACCAGAAAGAAATCAATTCAAAAGACAAAAATTAGGGTAAATTTTGTGTATAAAATTATACACAAAATTATGCAATTAATTGTACTATTGTATTGATGTAATACACATTTACATCCAAAATATAATTGACAATTTTTCTAGTGTGACTCTGCATGGGGTAATATACAATTTTATCTAAGATAAAATTGTGTTTTTTAAAATATGATATAATATCAAAATATATATTATTTTGCAATGTCTAGGTATATAAATATAACGTAATTATTAATTGGATTAGTTTTAGCGTATTCTAAATGCAATATACAATTATACGCAACTATATATGACATCATATTAAATTTTTTCTACGAAATTAATTTTATATAGAAAATTTATATAATTATGTCCGGTTAAATGCACTGGCAGACAAAACCTTATAAGTGCATATAAAATAATGTATTATTTTATGCAAACGTTTTAACTCGGGAAATTAAAGAATTATACCGTCCAAAAAACAAATTAAAAGCAAATACCCTATATAATTTGCCTGCCACTTATAAGGAAGCTTTTCCGATGGGTTTCCTTTGAAATTAAATTCGGATAGGTGATAAAGCAGCAAAAATATATGAAAAACGTATCTATTTTTAAAATTGGTGGTGAATATTAACACATTTTTGTATGAAAATATGTTTAAAGTTTAGGAAATTTAGACTTATTTAAAAACAGCGTTCAAATCCTCGAGAAAACACACATTTTGAAAACCATTTTGACACTATATCGAGGACCCCGGCTGCCACTTATTTGAATTATTTTAACAAATTATTCACTATTTTTCCCCCTTTTTCATATATCCGACTTCATGCATTGTATTAAAAAAATCGTAAATTTTACAAGCAAGCGTGATTGTAGTCTGAAAGAAATAATAAAGAAAAAATATAAAATTGGAAAATTTAAAAATATACCTGACATCGCCTAGGTCTTATTTCCATCGCCTAGGTCTTATTTATTTCGTATTTCCAATTCACTTTGATTTATATTTTGGACAATTTCAAACGCTTTTCAAATTGTCTTTAATCAATTTTTTAAATAAAAACCCTTTTAAAATGTCTAAAAAAAAAACTACATCGTTATTACTGGTTTAGCTGCTTGATTTTAAAATGTCGCATTTCAAGGAGCGCCGATAGAAATTTGTTTACATTTAGTCTAAAAAGAAATTGAGAAAATTTGAGTCCCATTGGACCACGTTAACATGTTATGCATATCGATCAAAGTTTGAGGCTTAAATTTGTTTCAAAAAATTAAAAAAATCTGAGATATCGAAATATATATCGTAAAAAAAATACTGAAAACTATGTTACCAGATGCGTGCGTAGCAAACCAAATTTACAAAAAAGATTGCACTGTAAGTAAAGTAACGACTTTTACGGCACAAGTAAACTTAATTTTGAGTCTTAGTGGTAGCTCCATTTTAAAAGATTATGTCAAAATACACAGAAAAAATCATTGTCAAAAAAAAAAATCAATTAAACTTTTGTTCGATTTCAAACTTACTTTCAATTAACTGTTTAATTGAAAATGAATTTGGTATAAAAAAAAATTCTCAGTTTTTATAACGTTGAACAACATTGAAACAAATGCAAAAATTTTAAAAAGTCGCCAAAATTAAAAAAATCGTTTAAAGTTGAAAATTCGCGTTTCTTTAATTTTGGTAATTTTTTTTTAAATTTTTTTTGAATTTTGGCGTTTATTTTGGGAGTTTTTTAAATTTCTGCAATTTTGAGGATTGTTTTGGCAATTTTTTTTTTCAAATTTTGGGATTTTTCAAATGGTCTAATTTTTCCCAATAGTAAACAATATTCAATTAAATTTTTAATAGATGTGAATAAAACTATATGTAATTGAAAATAATATTAATTAAATAGATACAAATTATTTTAGTTGTTACTACAATTGCATCAACACAACCGAATTTAGTTAAACTTTTGCTGAATCAACAAATATTTTAATTAAAACTCAATTTTAGTTTTTTCTGTTTAGTTTGCATTGTCTCAAACAATTTTTTGATTATATTTTAAGTCAAAGACTTCGAAATCTCTTATGAAAAGATTTTATTTATTGCTTTTTGTCGAAAATCAACTCTAACAATGATAGCCGCCCATTTGCAGGCGATGTTTTCTAACGAAATTTTAAGATTCGAATCATATAAAACTATTTCCTATTTGATCCAAGTCAAAAATAATTATTTTCATATTAAATTTATCAATAACATTGTTACTTTGTAACGAATTGTATTAAGTTTTTAAATTTGTCAAATCTTTTCGGGGGGGGGGGGGCTCTAGCCCCCAAGCCCCCCCCCCCTAGCTACGTGCCTGCATACATACCAGTTATAAAAACCTTCATACATACATACATACAGGGTGGCTGATGCATATTGTTACAATAAGAAATTTAAATAACTTTTTTATTTTTATTTCTTTGTTTTTACATTTGAAAAGCCATACATTTTTAATAAGTATTTTTAATGGCTTTTAAGAAACAATTTATTTAAAATGACTAACACGCCTGATGACATCAAATGCAAGCGAAATTCCGTGCAAATTACAGAGAAAATTCCAAGCTAAGGGGCAAGTCTACTGCGTTCAATTGCTTGTTGTTTGATTTTTTTAAAGGAGAGAAATGAAAATCCTTAAGCAGAACTGTCCGTATTGACTGTCTGGTGATAAATATATGAGCAAAAATATTCCATGTCGAAACTCTAGAATTGACTTGTATTGCAGCAACTATGGCAACAATTGTTTCTTACATTCGAACTGAGAAATTTTGATTAAAAGGCGTCCTAATGATTGTTCCACGATTGACAAAATAATTTACGAGCCCAATCTGCTCGGAGGAGTGCCGCCTAATGTGCCCGTTAAGTTTGTTTATGCGGAAACGCCAGCCCCCAAAGCATTGTAGTGGCGCACAATCAAAATGTTAGTTTCATTACCCCATTCGTTCATTTCCTTAAATTGAAAGACAAATCAATGAAACCAAAAAAAAAAAAAATAATTCGAACCGATTAAGAACTCAGAAAAAAAGTTATTACGTTTTCTTTTGTAGTGGCATTTATCAGCCACCCTGTATTACAAAACAAAACAAAAAAACAACAACAATATTTTGTGGGTTTTCCCAGATTTTTTTTAAAAAGAACTACAACTACTTTTACAAAGTGTGTATACCGTCCGCACTATGGGATGGAAAATTATTTTTACAAACACGCTTGCGGAGACACATAATGAAATAATTATTAAATACCCATTTACATTACGACACATATGTATGTTTATACTATACATCACATAAATAAAACAAAGTGTAATAAAATTAAGTTTGTCAAAAAATGTTTAGAATGTTTTCGAGACACAGAAAATTAAAGAAACTGGTATTTTTTTAAATAATATAAATCGAAAAATTGATCCAGTGACAAATAAATATGTTTTGCTGTTATATTAAACTTTTGGCAAAAATTCGTAATTTTGTTGGCAGCAAAACCCATAAAATCATCATTTAGTTATTTTGGGTATTAAATATAGTCAAAATGACGATAAATCGTCAAACCTGGCAACACTGCATGCGATTCCTACTAAACATACATACATACATACCAGTTATAAAACCTACATAGATACAGGGTGGCTGATAAATATTGGTACATTAAGAAAATCAAATAACTTTTTTTCAATACATATAAATATTTTTTTATTCTTTCATTTGAAAAGCAATAAATTTTAGTTAGATTACGCCGATCGTTCATTTTCCTTAAATTGAAAGACGAAGCAATGAAACAAAAAAACAAAAAAAATGGAACCGAATAATAACTCAGAAAAAAAGTTATTACGTATTTGTTTTGTAGTGGCATTTATCAGCCACACTGTATTACAAAACAAAAAAACAACAACAATATTTTGTGGGTTTTTTTGTTATTGTACGTGTTGATTATGACCACGGATGGTAACCGATTCTATGTGGTTATTGGCTTCGTGAATGCTATTTTCTTTTATTTCGGTAACGTTATTTTAGGGGTAACTATATTTAAGTTATTTCGGTTGCGGGCTTTTAGCGTTAACGGTATTTTATTTATTTCGCTAGCGGTATTTTAGATATAAAATAACGTTATATTTTAGTTATTTCGGTAACTTTATTTTAGGGAAAGATTTTTCAGTTATTTTGGTAACGGCATTTTAAGGGTAACGTTATTTTAGATATTCAGGTAATGTTAATGCACACCACAATTTTTAGCCCCATTATGCTCGAGTTTTGATTACTTTCTTGCTTATGATCATACTTTGGGAAAATATATATATTTAAAGAAGTTTTTTCAGATCTTGGTAGATTATTTCGGTAACGGTATTTTTATGGTATTGAAATTTTAATTATATCGGTAACGATATTTTACGGATAACGGTGTTTCAATTATTTCGGTAACGGTATTTTAAGATATTACTATTTTATTTATATCGGTAACGGTATTTTACGGATAACGGTATTTCAATTATTTCGGTAACGGTATTTTTGGGTTAACGATGGTCAGTTGGAAGGGGTTTGAATCGGTTACTGTAATTTAGCGATATTGACTGCCATCCCTGATTGCGTATATTCTTGTGTATAAGCATTGAATGTACGTATGTATGATGAAATAAATAGAATATTTTAAAATTTGATTCAAAATTTTAAGAGGTATTCCCACATTTTCACTCATAACTTTTGAACGCGTTAACCGATTTTGATCATTTTCACTAGCAAACTGCTCATGATATCAACAAACAATTTGACTGAAAATTAGCAACACCTCTTCTGTAGTAGCGGAGTATTTTGTATTAACACAGACAGACGGACAGACGGACATGGCTATATCGACTTCTCTATTCATGCTGATCAAGAATATATATAGTTTATTATTATATATATTATTATTATTATATATAGTTTATTATTATTATTATTACAAACATTTGACAAAGTGATATATACCCTCCTGCACTATGGGATGGATGGTTTAAAAATAATAAGTGATTCAATATTTTCATACAAGGCAGGTTCAAACAGTATTAAAAACATGCTGCAGTTAAACATTTAAAAATCGATGTTAATAAACACAACCAGTGTTGCCATGTATTTTTTTCAAAAAACTGTAAAAAAACTGTTTTTTTTTTAAATAAAAACAGTAGAAAAACCAGTTAATATGAGCATTTTGAATTCAATTGCATTTTATTTAAACATAAAACAACATAAAAAACATTAAACACATAACATAAAGCATTTTATATACACAGAAAAAAAATATTTTTTGTTGTAGACTAACTTTTATTTATACCAACAAAAAAAATATTTTCAAATTTATGTTATTACAGATCACAAGTTGTGCTCTGTTATAAAACTACATTTTAATTAACAATAGGCCTAATATGTTTTTTTTCTGTGTACTTGTTTAAAGTAAAAAAAAAATATAATATAAAAAACCATATTTATATTAATTATTTAACATATAGCAAAAAATTGCTACAAAACCATAAAAAAGCAAAATAATTCATCACATTTTGAGATCTTACTTAATTAAATAAAAATATCAGTTATACACTTTTTGATTAAATTTGGTTTTCATTTCGTTTGATTCCACACAATTTTAACACAAACAAATGCTAAAAAGGGAATTAAAACTTACTACACAGTTGCATTCAATGAGTAGTATTATTTTTTATTGAAACATTTTGTGCAAATTTTGTATTAAATTTATAAATTCAAGTAAAAGAAAGTAAATCGAGCAGGTAAACTGCTAAAAACTGGAAAAACTGAAAAAAAGGCTGAAATTAAACAAAAACTGTTTTTTTTTTTCATGAAAAACTGGAAAACTGTTACGCATCCTAAAAAACTGGAAAAAACAGTTAAAACTGGTAATATGGTAACACTGAACACAACATCTCACAACAGCTTAGCTAAATGTAAACGACATGCTACAACAGTATGTTCCTGTAGACATAACATCACATAACATCTCGTTTGCGTTGACATGACATAACAGTGCATGGAAAAATGAAAATAGACATTTTTAACAGAAAATGTTGAATTGTGCAGTACTCTAATGTCAAGATGTAGTAGTGACGAGAAAAATTAAACTAAAAAGTACAACTCCAGTAACACACATAAAAAAACACCATGGAAGGTTTTGTATCTGTTTTTCACACATAAAACAAAATTGTGGATTGAAACAACTTAAATTTTGCGTTTTCACCGGCTTATGAAAGCAATTGTCTATTAATTAAATAAAAGACAAAATAAAATACATAAATTTAAAAAAGATTGAACGTGTATTTGTAGTCAAATTGAGTGGTCAAGTTGATAACAAATATACATCAGGTAGACAGACTAAAGCGTAAGACATACATCTTAGGTAAATTTTTATGTTTCCTTTTTCTTATTGCAAAAAAAGTTACATTTTGTTATTTTTTCGTTTCGTTTCTATAATTCTCAGCAAAATTTTTTGCTGACTTTACTAATTTTTTTATTTGAGTGTATAATACGCGTTCGACGCGCGTTTTATCACTTTTGTTCGCCGCCAACATTGACACGTTTAGACAAGAAAATACTTGTTTTTTCTATTAAAACGTGAAAATTCTTTGAATTTTTAAACTATTTTCTATTATTTAATTAATTTCAACAATAAAAGTTCAAAAAAACAGCTCCGGCAGAATAACAAGATTAAGTTTGAAAAACTAATTTTTGTATCTTTGCCTGACAAGATTTTTGCGTTGGGAAAAAATCATTTATTTTTGCAGAAACACATAAAAATTATTAAATTTTCTTCATTTCATATTTAGTACATGTTTAATAGTTGTTTTCTTTTAAATTGCTCAATCCAAACTGCGGCAGTCTGGTGTATCCCTTGTGTCCGTAAAATTTTTCAATAAAAATGTTTTCTTCTTCTTCTTCCTGTAAAGAGACTAACTAAACTGAAGTTTATTTTACAAAATTGATATGACTTTGTTACAAATTATAAAAAATACACTCGAAACAAATCATAAAATTTCTACCCAGTATAATCGGAATCGTTATATAATTATCAGGAACTACAATTAATTGTTCATGTTTTACCAAACCACGAAATTTAATTAAACATGATGCCTTTCCATACATTTGTAACTTAAAATTTCCAAGACTAGACAAATGTATGGTCCTTAATTCCTTTGATATTTTGAGATTTGACGGCACAAACGATCTTTTGAGAAAATTAATGGGACTACCAGAATCAATGAGACAATTAATATTCAAATAATCAGTGCATTCGTCTTCATTAAATTTATAAAAAGCCACACTTGCCAATTGTATTGGATTAACTAAATTTTCATCAGTAACGATTTGCCTTTCTTGAAAAACTGATGCTACTGTAACAGGTAATTTCTTATTTAGGCAGTCCTTGTTATAGTGGCCCACTTTATGACATAAAAAGCAAGAACCAGGGGGACGAAGAGGTTTTGGACATGAACTCTGGAAATGTCCAAATTGAGAGCAATTAAAATATCTTACGTTCGATTTTGAATTTGGCTTTTGTTTTTCTAACATTTGCGGCTTATGAACTCAGCGTTGTTCACAACGATCCAAACTTTCAATTAATTCTTCAATTGTTGAGGCTCCATATAATAAAGCAATATTGTTTGATTTGTCTTGAAATCCATCGATAATGATATCGATTAACTCTTTTTCGTTAATATTAGCTTCAGCTGCAGTCTGTTGCATTGCAATAACGTAACTTAAGCACGGTGCATGATGTTTTAGAATACGCAAACGCAACTTTCTGTAAACATCTTCACTAGTTAATTTCCTCTTAAAAGTTTTTATTAAATCACATTTTAAGTCATTATAGTTGACTATATCAACATTTTGAACATATTGACGGGCAATTTCATGAAGTAACCATTTCAATCCCAGTAACAGATCATGATCATTACATCCACATGTGTGATTATAATCTTCAAAATGTCGAAACAATACCACTAGAATGTGGAAAATCAATCAAATTCCCAATACCAGAGGGAATAAAAGCAGTATTATCAACATCGGCAGCAGCAGCGGTCAAAGCAACACATCTTTCAACCATATTTTCATCATTGGTAGTAGCACATCTACCAGAATCCATTGGTACATCCTCAGTACCACGACTTTCATTTTGAAATTGAGGCAAAGCATTATAAAGTGATCTTAATTGAGATATTGTTGCTTTTTCAGGAAAGTATATTTTGGCCGCATTAAGAGCTTCAATTATGGCTTGGCGTGTTGGTCTTAAATCCATTTTAAATTTTTTTTTTCAAATTTTTATATTTGTGACACCCCTCACCTGAATTTTAATAGTTCAACCGATAATTCTCAACGCGTATTTTAGAATGTCTCGAATCATTGGTGGTGAAAGTGAAGAGTCGACACCGACAAAGTGACGTGCGTATTGCCAAATCGACATGATTCGTTCTCAAAGTTTTCAGCTATTTTTACGTTTTGTACGGAATTTATTTCTTAATGGTACTTATTTTTTTTTAATTTAAAAGCATTGTCAATAATCAACGAAATCAAATTATAACATCATTATCATTAACTAAAAATATGTTAATGATTTTAGACTTGCGCTCTATTGCAGTTTGATTGGATGACATAAATCCCAGATTCGTGAAGATAATTTAACCTTGTATAATTCGAACTATTACGTATCTTTTCAACACTATCATTACTACCAGCACTTATACCATCAACTGGAAATATGCCAAAATTGTCCCGGTACCTAAATCAGATAAAGAATTCCGCCCAATTGCAATTCTGCCTTACTTATCCAAAGTTTTTGAACATTTAGTACACAAACAAATTTATCAATTTGTTAATGACAACAATCGTCAATCTGGATTCAGGGCCCAACGTAGCTGTGTTACAGCTAGGGTTGCCATTCGTACATGTACTGTTTTTTGAAAAATGTACTGTCTTATTCACAACACCTAAAACAGTACGCAAAAGTTGTAGATGTGGACCCTAATATTGTTAATGAATTTTTATTTCCAGTCAGTCGTGTGAACCACCAACGTTTTCATCATTTTTTGATGAGCTTAATTTTATAGAGGAAAATTCGTTTTGTTTTCAACCTCTTGTAGAATACGTTCAAATGCAGCGGGTTATGATTGTATACCCCCAAAATTTATTAAGAATATATATCCTTATATATGTGGTCCTTTCACTCATATTGTGAACACAATTTTTATGACATCCAAGTTCCCTAATGATTGGAAGATATCACGTGTTGTACCGATTAAGAAGGATGGCAATTCTAATTTGTTAGAAAATTTACGTCCAATCTCTGTTATTCCCATCCTTTCAAAGATTGTTGAACACATTATTAAGGATCAAATGATGTATTATATTGATGGCAATAAACTGCTTCATCCAAGTCAATCTGGTTTTAGGCGGAATTATAGTACTACAACTCTTCTTGTTGGGCTGACTGATTCCATAAGACGTAAGCTCAATGAGAAAAAGTGTGGTGTGTTGTTGTCCTTGGATTTATCTAAGGCTTTTGATAGTGTTGTGCATTCTAGATTGATAACTAAATTATGTAGTTATTTTAATTTTTCTAAATCCGCTTGCAAACTTCTAAGCTCATATCTTGAAAATAGGTCGCAGTTCGTCTCGATTGGAGATAGGAACTCTTGTACTTTGGAGGTTACCAGTGGTGTTCCGCAGGGATCGGTAATTGGTCCTATTTTATTTATGATTTATTTGAATGATTTTATTGATGTAATAGATAATAACTGTTTTGAAACTTTTGTATATGCAGATGATGTACAGATTTTATTTTCTGGAGAAAGACAATTCTTTGATGTTTTGGAGGCAAACATAGAATTTTACCTTGTTCAGATTGCACGGTGGATGGACACAAATGGGTTAGACATAAATCCTAGCAAAACAAAGGCTATGTGCTTCGGTTTTGATTCCCGTGATTTAAGTGTATCATTGAGAGGTGTTAGTATCAACTTTGTTTCGGAAATGAAGTGTTTGGGCGTTCTTGTAGATGATAAGTTACGTTTTTCGAAACACGTTGATTACGTGTGTGCTCGAGTGAATGCTACGTTGAGACGATTATGGTCTCTTGATCTTTGTTTGCCTCTACATGTAAGGAAACGTGTAGCTAGTGCTCTTCTTATGCCCCAGTTAATTTATGCTTTGGAGGTATTTACGGGTACTAGCAGTAATATTCTTAGACGTCTTCATCTTACAGTTAACCGTATAGTGAGATATGTTTACAGATTGAGGATAAGAGAACATGTCTCTCCGTTTGTGTTGGATTTTCTTGGTTTTTCTTTTGAGAATTTTATAAAACTGAGAATCTTGTTATTGTTTTACAAGCTAATTAGAGCGAACTGTCCTGGTTACATTATTGACAACTTTAGATTTACAAGATCGAGTATAAACCCTCAGATAGTTTTTCAACGTATAAACTCTTCTATTTTCGAGAGATCCTTTAATGTGAGGATAACTAGAGTCTGGAATTCATTACCTAGATCTCTTAAAAGCTTTGTTGTTGCAAGTGCTACGTTTAAACGCAAACTAAGGCAGTTTTTTAATCACTCACTATAATTTTGATAATAGTGAGTGTCCTAGACGAGGACAAGAAATTCTCATTGAGTTTGTGATTTAACATAACAAATATCTCTAGAAATTCTAATAACAAAGTCCCCTGAAGATTTCCTTGGGCAGGAATGAAATCCGGATAGGGACACGCCTACATCAGATTGCTTTTCACAATTTGTTAAATAAGTTTTGGGACTTTAGCACATTTAATTACTATAAATGCAATTAATGTTTATCCCGATGAAAATAAATTTAAATAACAAATATGCAGGTGCTTGTGCAAATTTAAATGTAACTGACACTAATAGAAAACATATGATTTTCTATTGTTGATTTACTTGAATAAACGTCACTACATTGCTAGGTCTGTCAAAAAAACAGAGTAGTATTTGGAAGATGACAAAGCCAATTGTGACAATTTTTTTGTTGTTGTTTTTGTTTTTTCTTTGATATTTTAAATTTTGAATCTCGCTCCTAGACGAGGACAAGAAATTCTCATTGAGTTTGTGATTTAACATAACAAATATCTCTAGAAATTCTAATAACAAAGTCCCCTGAAGATTTCCTTGGGCAGGAATGAAATCCGGATAGGGACACGCCTACATCAGATTGCTTTTCACAATTTGTTAAATAAGTTTTGGGACTTTAGCACATTTAATTACTATAAATGCAATTAATGTTTATCCCGATGAAAATAAATTTAAATTTTTCATATATTTTTTATTTTTTAATCGTCTACTTATTTTGATAATCTTATTGCTACATTTTGGACCGTTAAACTTTAGTTATAATTTTATTTATTTTAGGCATTCCTTTAAATTATAATTTTTTTTTTTTATTTTTTGTAAATATTTATTATTGAATACGAACCATATTTGGCCCTATGGGCTTGGTTTTTGAATTAATAAATGAAATGAAATGAAAAGTACTGTTTTTTTGGATTTGTACCGTTTTTGTACTGTTTTTTTTTTTGTATATTTTATATATTTTTATATAAACAAGTTTTTTTGCGTGTACAAAGAATATATATTTTTTTAACCATGTTTTTTTTTTGTGTGTACAATAGTTTTTTATATAAATTTTTTGAATCTCCCTGTATTAATTCCACTTCGTTTCTTTGTACATGTATAAGTTTGGTTTGTTTACTTTTCAAGCAATGGATGTTTGTAAGCACAATTTTTTTTTCATGACACTGCCCAATGCAAAAAGTAATGGCGTCCAAACTAATAATTTTAGCCAATTTGACGAAAGTTAGTCAATTTTACTTCTTTAAAGGATGTAAACTTGACGAAATTTTGTTGATTTGAATAAAATTTGTTAAATCTTAAAAAGAAAATTGACAAAATTTCGTTAAAGATCTACAAAAATTTTTTTGTTGATTTTACCTACTCTATTTGGTTCGGTGTATTAACTTATTTTAAGGAAATATGTGATGTATTGAAGTAAAAGTTATATTAACAATAAATACAAAAATGTACTGTTTTTTTTTGAAAAGTACTGTTTTTTTTATCAATGTACTTTTTTTCACTTTTCAAATATGGCAACCCTAGTTACAGCCTTAACAGACGTAGTAGAAGATATTCGAGAGAACAGTGCACCATTCAGTTCTTTGAGAAATTCCTTAATTTCTCTTCGCCCTCTCTTTAATTAATGTCGTCCTACTTGTCTAATAGATTTCAATCTGTTGCCAATGATGTATCCGTTTCGCAACCTTTATTGGTCTCAAGGGGTGTTCCACAAGGTTCCATTCTAGGTCCACTGCTATACTCCTTATATGCAAATGATTTTACACTTCAGATAAACTTTTCTAAAATACAAATGTATGCTGATAATGTACAGTTGTATCTTAGTAGTTCTAAGGATGCTATTGCTTCTAAAGTTCAAGAATTGAAGTATGGCCTATACAAAATATTTACTTGGGCATCTGCGAATGGTTTGAGACTGAATCCGAAGAGTCAAAGTGCATAATTATATCGAAAAAGTCAGTGATAATAGAGAATGAAATAAATATTTTTCTTGGCTGCGAAAAAAATATAGTTGATGCACTAAAAAAAATATAGTTGATACACTAAAAAACCTCGGTGTTACATTCAACAAAAACCTAACCTGGTCAAATCATATTAACCAATCTTGCGGCAGAATGGTATGGTATGTTACGAAATCTGTGGGCCACACAAGTAGTGGGGGAATGGGGCTTTTGTAACGACGCAGCAGAGCAGTCGGCAGAGGGCTGAAAAATGCATGGGGTTTTTGTAACGAAAAGCAGCGCAGTCGGCACAGGCTGAAAAATGCATGGGGTATTTGTAACAAGGGAAAATGGATGGGGTATTTGTAACAAGGTGAAATTTTTGTGATATAAAAATTGAAAAAATAAAAGTTGAAAAATAAAAATTAAAAAATAAAAATTGAAAAATAAAAAATTGGAAATTGAAAAAATAAAATTAAATTAGGGTTATTCTTATTTTTGATTGTTGTTTTTTGGAATGTGATAAATTTTTATTTTTAAAAATTGTTTAAATAATTTAGAAATTAAGATGGTCCTTATTGATGTAAAGAAAAAATATCGATGGCTGTTTTGCAGTAAGAAACAAAAATATTAATGATGGGTGTGAAAATATAAAGGAAAAATTTTAAATTTCTGTATGTGAAAAAATGTTATTCTCTAAATATTGTTTTAATAAGATGGTTTTATTATTTAGGTGTGGAGGATATTTTTTGGCTAGAAGCGTGAAACAAGGGGCGGTCATATGTTTAGAACTCTTTAATCTACAATGTAAAATTTGTGTTGAATTTGTATAGGAAGCAAAACTCTGCTTGCCAACATAGTGTTCGCAACTAAAATGTGTTTACATAAATAAAATTCTTTGAGTAGTTTTATGCCATCACTAAGGAGGGTTGTAATGAATAATAAAATAGGAATCAAAACTTTGTTTGACACCATATTGCTTAAAACTATTTAAAATTTGTTTAGGGTCAAAGTAAAAGACAATTTGTATTTAGTTAAGAGTAGAGTTAGAAAGGATTGATTTTATTAAATTTTGTTTAAATTATTTTTTGTTTGTTTTTTAGTGTTAACATTATTTATTGCATTTATGTAAAAGGGAGAAAAGTGAAGGAAAAGGATGGAATTAAAAATTTTTAAATGTTTGTTAAATGAAATAATAAGAGTAATATAAACTTCAAAGAGTAATATCCAAATTAGTATCTCCTACGACTTCAGATCGATTAATACATCAATTTTATAATTAGCAATTATTTAAAAAGTTAACTAAAAACAAAAAGTGAAAAATTCTTCTCATAAAAAAAAAAAAAATAATTAAAATACGAACATATAAACTTCAAAGAGTAATATCCAAATTAGTATCTCCTACGACTTCAGATCGATTAATACATCAATTTTATAATTAGCAATTATTTAAAAAGTTAACTAAAAAACAAAAAGTGAAAAATTCTTCTCATAAAAATAAATAATTAAAATACGAACATATAAACTTCAAAGAGTAATATCCAAATTAGTATCTCCTACGACTTCAGATCGATTAATACATCAATTTTATAATTAGGGAATTACAACAGCCATGGAAGCCACCAATTGCAACATTTGCGGTATGACATTTGCTCAAAAAGAGGCCTTGACCAATCACATTAAATTGCATTGTCCTGAATGTGGGAAGATGTTTTTGAGTATTTCAACACTGCGGGAGCATGAAAAGACCCACGCAGGTCCATCCTCAATATTTTGTAATTCTTGTAAGGAGTTCGTGAGCTCTACATCCCACGGATATCATTTAAGAACAACTAAACATCGCAATAATTGTGGTGTGACAATAGTCAATAATAAGTTTGCTGTTACAAGCAGTGACTTTAAAGAACGGCTGGAAGTTTATAAACATGTAAATGATCGTGAGGGAATACTATCTCCACAAGATTTTTTTAAAAATTTGAGTCCATTCCTTTTAACACTGCTTAAAGACTCCCATTATAAGCATATTACTTATAAATTTAATATGGAGCTAAAATGTGATTACATAAAAATAATTAATACTGAAATGATCATTGCAACAATTCATCATATATCAAAAATGGTTATGGTGACTAGAGGTGAGGACCTCTCATATATTCATGATATGCAAGTTGATGAAATATGCACTAAAATGTCTGAATTTCAAGAACGGGATAGTGGATGGACCCTCACCACAATCAAAACTCTTGAAGTTAATATAAATCAAGCATCAATTATAAGAGGCTCACAATACATACCCTCACCAAAAATAATAGCAAAACGTGGGGGATGTATCAATATAAGGAACAATGATGTGTATTGCTTTAAATGGTGTTTGATAGCAGCACTTTTTTCTGAACGAGATTTGCGCAGAGATGAAAAAGTAAAGTGTAATTCTTTTAATATATCTAATATTGCTGCTAGTAAAATAACTGTGGGATGTGTGGAGCTGAACTTCGACAATCTAGAATTTCCTCTAAAAGTAACAGATATTAAAAAATTCGAAAAACAAAATTTGATAAGTATTAATGTTTTTGGATTTGATGGTAATATAATCGTTGGACCATATCATCTGACGCAGGAGGAAAGATCAATACACATCAATCTTCTTCTGATATCAAAGGATGAATTATCACACTATATACTAATACATGACATATCAAGGTAAAACTACAACTTTAAATTAGTAATGATAAATATATTTATAAAAATTTAATTTTTTATATATATATTTCAGACTTTTGCGTACAAGTATTAGCTCACATAAATCCAAAGTATTTATCTGCAACTCATGTCTATATCATACGGATACTGAAGAGAGGTTAAAAACCCATAAGGAGCTTTGTAGAAAGAGAGTTCCAACAATGCCAAAGAGGGGGGAATCAAGATTATGTTTTAAAAATGAATATAGAGAGTTGGATGTACCCTTCACCATTTATGCTGATTTTGAATCTATTTTGAAGGCAGTAAATGAAGAAGTGAGTGACAAAAACTACTACTTGTGCATATAGTTATAATATTAAATGTAGTTATAATAATAGTCTATCAAAATTTCATATTCATTTCGGTGAAGATTCACCTTCATCATTTGTAGCAAATATTGTAAAAGATGCCAAAGAAATTTATAAAAATCATCTTAGTAAGGTAGTAGACATGTCATTATCCCCCGAAGAAATTATTTCATTTAATTCAACTATAAATTGTCATATTTGTGGTGAAAAGTTAAATACAGATCCTAAAAATTATACAGTAAGAGATCACTGTCATATTAGTGGAAAATTTAGGGGTGCAGCACACAATAATTGTAATATCAAATATAGAACCCCCAAATTTATACCAATTTTCTTCCATAATCTATCGGCCTACGACTCACATCTTTTTTTCAAAGAATTAAATAGCGTAGAAGGTGGTGCTATTAAAGTCATTCCTCTAAACAAGGAAGTTTATATTTCAATAACTTTAACCATTGATGTTGGAAATAAACAAAAGCTCGAACTTCGCTTTTTAGACTCATATAGATTTATGGCGTCAAGTATAGAAAGTCTAGCTAATAATTTACATGCTGGTGATTTGCATGAAGTTAGAGAATATTTTAGCGATGAAAATAAATTTAATTTAATTAAAAGAAAGGGGGTTTTTCCATATTCATACATGGATTCAATGGAAAGATTTAATGAGACCGAGCTCCCTAGTCGAGATAAATTCTTTAATATTTTAAATAATTCAGAATGTTCATTAGAAGATTATGAACATGCAAACATGGTTTGGAATGAATTTAAATTGTAAAAATCTTCAAGAATATACCATATTATATCTTAAAACTGATGTGCTTCTTCTTACGGATATTTTCGAAAACTTTAGAAAAGTTTGTAAGAGTGTGTATAAACTTGATCCATGTCATTATTATACTGCTCCAGCTCTTTCTTGGGATGCTATGCTAAAAATAACAAAAATTGAATTAGAACTCTTAACTGATGAAGAAATGTACAACTTCATATATGAGGGAATAAGAGGTGGACTAGTACAATGTTCACAGAGATATTCTAAGGCCAATAACAAATACTTAGAAGATTATGATATTAGTAAGCCATCAGTGTTTTTAGCATATTTGGACGCCAATAATTTATATGGTTGGGCAATGTCTCAATATCTTCCGACTGGAGGATTTGAATGGTTGGATGCGGAAAAAGTAGAGTCTTTTGATGTCAATCAAATAGCAAATGATTCACCCATGGGATATATTTTAGAAGTAGATTTAGTATATCCCGATTCTATCCATGATGATCACAATGATTTACCTTTGCCCCCAAAAATAAGATAGTAGGCAATTCAAAGCATAAAAAGCTTATTGCTGATTTAGATAAAAAAATAAAGTATCATATAGATTATAGAAATCTCAAACAATGTCTTAGGTATGGACTTAAGTTGGAAAAAATTCATAGAATACTGCAATACAAACAAGAAGCATGGTTAGAAAAATATATAGATTTAAACACTCAAAGCGATCACAATCTACTACCGAATTTGAAAAAAATTTCTATAAACTCATGAACAATGCAGTTTATGGGAAAACTATGGAAAACGTTGAAAAACGTAGAGATGTTAGGATTGCAGAAGAGTGGGAAACTTCTAATAAAAATCACTTAGGGCTTCGAAGTCTAATTTCAAAACCAAACTTTGTAAGCGTGTCTAAATTTGCAGATAATCTTTATGCTGTAGAATTAAAGAAAATGAATATAGTTTATGATAAACCTATATATTTAGGTTTTGTTGTACTAGAACTTTCAAAATTCCATATGTATGAGTTCCATTATGGATACATAAAGAAAAAATATGGGGAAAATATATCACTTAACTATATGGATACCGACTCCTTTATATATACTATTAAAACAGATGACTTTTATGATGACATTCGAAATGATATTCATACCAAATTTGATACATCAAATTTTCATCCCAATAATCCGTACAACTTACCACTAGTCAATAAAAAGGTATTAGGAATGATGAAGGATGAAAATAGTGGAAACATAATGACTGAATTTGTAGGTCTAAGATCCAAAATGTATGCCATTAAAACCATTGACATACAAGAGGTTAAAAAGTCTAAAGGTGTAAAAAAGTATGTGATAGATAAAGTCAGCATAACTGATTATAAGAGAGTCTTATTTGAACAAGAAAATATATCTGACAATATGATTGTGATTAGATCTGATAAACATCAATTACTTACGCGATCGATAAATAAGATTGTTTTAAGTTATAATGATGATAAACGAATTATTATGGATGATCAAATACATACAATTTCTAGGGGGCATTTTAGGTATGATGAGTCTAGAAAAAAATGTTTGGTAATGCGAATAATAAATGTGGGGATAAAGGATGTGAAAAGTGTGGTGAACATAATGTTGATGATTGTGTTAATTCTAACGCTCAAATAATTGACAATGATAGGGAAAATTTAATGATGATATTTGAAAATAATAATTTAAATGTTCATAATAATATTAGTGATATGTTTATGGAGATTGATAGTGATGATGATATATTTAGAAATATTGATTTGGAAGATGTAAATAAAACATTGTATTAATTTTTAATTGTATTATAATTTTTATTTTATTAGATTTAAATTAATTTTTTTAAATATTTCTTATGTAATAGATGATATTTTATAAAGATTTTAGAAAAAATTATGAAAATAACCGTGTTTCTCTTAAAGTGTTTGAGGAAAATTAATTATTACAGGATGAGTATAAAAAATTTTTCTTTTTTAAAATTGATGTATTTTTTTAAACAACTTTGCGTACTTGAGCAGTTAAAGGATTATATTCAATTAATCGATCATGGATGAGAATACAATAGGCAGACGTGTTTTCTGGAATATTACTGCTTGTCTCAAACTCAATTTTTATATCAATTGGACCGTTTGTAGTAGATTCATTTTGATGGCTCACATCAATGACAATAATAGGAGCATTATGTTTAAATTCTTGACAATTCAGGATGGGTTGAGGATCTCTCATATAATAGTTTTGTTGAAATCTCACATACATATCGTAGAGAATAGCGAATCGTTCATTAGCAAATTTAATATTAAGATCATCATAAGGATACGATTCTGAATTCAAGTGAACTTTGAGATTAGTTATATTACAATGAACAAATTTTTTATCATTTTGAAAGGCTATTAATGCAAAACGTGGACGTTCTCTGTTGGTAGCTAACTTTACATTCCAAATGTGACTATTTCCAGTTGTTAGTTGAGGATTATAATGGCAATCCCAACTGCGGAATGCTATTGGCAAGTTTTCTCCGTTTTTTATCACTTTCATCATATTTAATTTACTAAAATCCGATAAGTGTACATGAGGAATTCTCCATGAAATATTTGTAATTTTTATTTTTGGTTTTTCAGTAGCTACTGTTGAATATACCATGCCTTCATCACTTTTACTACGCAGTAAAATTAATTCATGTTTAGATTTTAAAATTACTTTATTGAAATCTTCAGCAAATCCCATTAAAAGTTTCAGTGGAATATAAAAATTAAAGTGTCCATTTAGTACATCCAAATCTTCAGTTTTATTCCAACCAGCATTTTTCATAATAATACTATCCGCAGCGGACAAGGAGACATAATTTTTGATTGTAGTTGAAACACCTAGATGACGAGTGCGATCAATTTCTATACCATTGAGCTCATATCGTATTTCATCAAACAAGTAAGCGACAAAATTATTTTTTAAACGGCAATTTCTGGTAGATGCTACTAATTTTGCATCGTTAGTGTCTTCAACAGAACCTTCAACGTAAATAAAACTCTCACTAGGTAAAACATACAAGTCCTGATTTTGTATGGATATCCGTATTTCATCATTATTGTTAAATGATTGCAAGTATGGTGTATATGTGTGATAATCCTTTTTTATAATATTATCATCCGACAAGGGTTTATCCAATACATTTATTATTGAACTCATTATATTTTCAATTGCAAATTTAATGATTTGAGAAAATTTATATTTGTTCGTGTTAAGCTTCTTTGAGAAAAATTTGTTTTTTTATCTGATAATAAAGTTGATTTAAACTGTTGATTGTGTTGTGAATGAGGATGTATTTTTATTAGAATCCTTATTATTATAAATTATCATTATATTTTTGGTCTTAAATGAAGACGAATTGTTATTTCTTCTCCTCGAAAATTAATTAAATCCCCGTATTGATCAACTATCCGTACAGATATAGAACTTATCTCTCTGGAGTTCACTGGTAAATAAATTAGATTCCTCGGTATCTCATTGATTTTATATCCAGGTGGAACTTTAATTGCAAACTCATGCAATGTATGTGCATGAGAATTGTTTATGTAGGTGTTGACTACAATATTACATTCTATACGCAAGAGATTTACTTTAAAAATATTCACTGGCAAATCAGATAGGTGATACTCCTTAGGTTTTAAGATTTTTTTATTAAAACCTAACAATCGTCCTATTGAATTTTCGCCATTGAAAAATATTGGATCATCGGAAGTAAATATTTGAACTTGCATTGTATTATTATTCGCCTCCATATTAATAACTTTTCCTACATTACGTCTCTCATATTCCTCTTTTATAAAATTAACAATATCTTTCAATTCATATGATCCAATGGGCACTTTAATAACATCATTACCAATTTGAAATAAATTGTTATAGTCATCAACATTTGGTATGCTATTGTATGAATAAAAATCAATCAATGCACATTCATAGTCTTCATTTAAATTTATGCGAGGAAAATAATTTGCTGATAAATCAGATGATCTTCCGCTCAATGTTAATGTTATTGACATTTTGCTGGTCAAATAGTAAGTGATATAAATGAAATAAAAATGTGTATTTCTTAAGCAATATAAATGTTTTTTATTTAATATTAAATATAATCAGTACATATATATATAACTCTTAAAATTAAAATTGTAAATTATTTCATAGAATGTTTCTTATTTATTAGCTTTATTATCCTCCTTTTTACGTTGACATTTATCTTCTGTGTGATCACTACTGCCACAATAATTACAATATTTCAGTTTTTCATATTTTACTTCAGAGCTCTTAAAAAACTTGTCCATTTCTTGTGCTGTAGATATTTACTAATTGAGGATCTCGATATGATTAAATTAAATATAAAATAGTATGCTCTTTTATACTTAGTGCTAGAATCTTATAATATTTCATTTTTATTAATCCAAGAATTGTGTTGATTTGAGAACCCTAACCATTTAACATATGCTCTATCGTCCTTAGTTTTTAAAATTTTTTCAACGAGATATGTATCAGGAAAGCGAGTCTTTGAAAGTTCTTCATCATAAAATCCTCCTTCAATATTATTTCCTTGATAATCCTCCAAAATATATGTTGTAGGATATGTATTTCTTACAGATTTAATTTTGAAAATTTCTGTTGTCCAATTTGGGGTATATCCCTTTTCAAAATATGCTTATATTTGCTGATGCGTACATAATCACCAACATGAAACTTTGATATTTATATATTTTTAGATGATTGTACACGGTATTCAACAACATTTTTTCATTTTTAGAATTGACATCAATGGGTGCCATTTTGATTGTTCGATGAATTTTTTTATTGTATCGGTCAACTAATTCTTTATATAGCTCAATCCAATGATAAGATCCATTATAGCTAAATTCTTTCCACATCATTCCCTTTAAGGTTCTATTGAATCTCTCTACGATAGATGCCTTCATTACACTATACGTTGAGTAGTGATTTATATTATATTTTTGTACCAGCTTTTGAAAAAACTTATTAAAAAATTCTTTACCATCATCGGTATGTAAATTTTTTGGTATACGTCCTAATTTAAATATCGCTTCCATCGCTTTGGCAACATCTGTTGAATTTTTCGATTTAAGTGGTGCTACCCAAGCAAACTTTGAAAATGTGTCAATAACTGTTAGTAGATATCGGAAATCATTATTATATGCAGAATAATTCCCCATTTCAACCAGATCAGCTTGCCACAAATCATCTATACCTTTCATCACAACTCTGCGACGTTGAAAATTTTTTCTAGCTTGTTTATGCAACTCTTTACGAGAATTCGTTTCGTATTCATTATTGCTCTCTATAAGACTGTTTCTTTTATTTCTGTTGTTTTATATGAATAAGAAAATTTTTGATGGTGAGTCTTTTTCTTCCAAAATAATTTGAATATATTTCCTCTTGTTTTGCTAGTAAATGATGTTAACGCTATCCACAATGAAATTAAGCACTTTGGCAACATTTTATTTATTTTATATTAAATTTCTCATAACTGTAATTTCAATATATATGACATCCAAACTTGTTGAATGTTATGTATGGAATATTTATTCAACTTGATCATCAATAGATTTTATATAATAATATCAGCATCTCGCAATTCTTCAATTATTGAGACTATTTCATTATTATGATTATTATGACCAGCTGTTTGTGATGCTATCAATAGCCGAAGGCGATCAACCAACTCATTTGGATCATTCCAATATATATAATTTGATTTATTTGAATTCAATTTCATTAAACCACTTCCTATCTTATCATTTTTAAATAATTTACTTATAATGTTTCGATATTTATATGCTCTGGTGCCTTTTAGCTGTCCATCGGATTTATAATCTCTTTTATGAGCATTTGTTTCAATTAAAATCTTCTTGTAAATCTCCAATTCAGTTTTATCATAATTCATTGGTTTTTGAATAAAACATTAACTGATAAAGACCATTTGGTTTCCTACCTCAATTTTATCGTCATTTATTTTTATATTGCTGCTACCAAATTTCCATTCTCCACTAGAATTTTTATGTGGCCCATATAGAGTATCCAACATATTTTTTTTACCCAACCAGGATAAATCTATCGGATTTGCTGGAACATTAATATCATCATTCTCTATTGTAACCTCTTGAGAATAGAAATTTTCATCATCATTTGTCTTATATAAAGACTTTTGCGTCTCATCTTCACCATTAGTACTTATATGCTCTTTCTTCGGAGTACTTGACTCGAATTTCATTGGTGGTTTGTTAAAAGTTATATTTGAATAATTAGCCATTTCATTTTAATTTCATCTTTAATAATTTTTGAAATTGTATTCGTATTTTTAGAAATATCAATAAATTCCTTCAATGGTTCGTTATAGGCCTAAATGTATCTTTGAGTTGTTTAGATGTGTTAGATTCATCAAATTTTATACTTTGAATTTCCTTTCCAAAGCATTTCTCGTCTTTACTAATTCTTCCAAAACTTTTTCCTCCATCGTTTATTAGTTTTTGAAATTATTATTAGATATCGGCAAGATCAGATATCTACTGGCTGGTCTGGTTTATCAGATCAGGTGTCTGCTGGCTGGTCTGGTTTATCAGATCAGATGTCTGCTGGCTTGTCTGGTTTATCAGATCAGATGTCTGCTGGCTGGTCTGGTTTATCAGATCAGATGTCTGCTGGCTGGTCTGGTTTATCAGATCAGGTGTCTGCTGGCTGGTCTGATATCGATCTAATTGATTCAATGATCTATTCGTAACTAACTAATATTTATGAATTCATCCTTTTATATTTCAATGAAAATATTAAACGATTTTCTATAGCGACCTGCATCTAAATCATCATCTTTGCTTATTATTAAAAATCCATACTTGTCTTTCCAACATTCTTGACATATATCGTAAAATTTCTTATAGCTCATATCCATTCCAACGTGATCGCTATATATGTGCTTCATATTCATTTCATCCTGCTTAAACATTATAATCATATTTGCATTATCTCGTACTAAATGTTTTGGAATTCGAGTATAAGTCTGACATAAATAAAAGGAGTCAACATTTTTATGACGACCCATACAAAAGTATTTTCGAATATTATTTTGCTTCTCGCAAGCAACATCATCAAATATAAAAATTGAGTTATTTTTGGCTTCATCTGGCGGCATAACACTCTCATTATCAGAAAATGTGAAATATCCCATTCCTTTTATCGGTGATATAAGCCTCTTTAAATATTCATATTTAGGGTGATAAAGTGATTTCGAGTATAAATATATATTTTCAAATTTAAGTCCATTTGGACTTTCAATTAGGCTAATCATCACATTAGTCTTTCCACAGTTGGATGGTCCAACTATAAGACATCTAATAGAATTGGGTAATAAGATATTATGTCTTACTTTCTTGAGGATACTAGTTGAGGAATCTACATTCCTTACAATAATATTATTATGTTGCTTGATCAAGCGCATTTTTGTGAATAAAATAAAAACTCTAAAAATATAATATTTTATTAATTTTCTAGATATAAAATGGTTTTCCATTATAATAAATCAATTAATCGTACCTCAACTATCTATGGGAGTGGAGTGTTTGATAAAATTATCAATTCCTTACCAATTGAATTACATTTACCAGGCTATCAATATTGTGGACCAGGCACTAAATTAGAAAATCGAATTAATAGAGGTGATAAGGGTATAAATCCTTTGGATGCAGCTTGCAAAGAACACGATATAGCATATTCCCAAAATAAGGATATTAATAAACGACATCAAGCTGATAAAATACTTGAAAATCGTGCTTGGGAAAGAGTTTTAGCCGAGGATAGTAGTATTGGCGAGAAAACAAATGCATATTTTGTAAGCAACGCAATGAAAGCAAAAGTTAAATTTGGAATGGGAGTAAAGGGTCAATACAAAAGTGGAAAGAAAATTTTTAACGATGCGATAAGAATGGCTACAAAAAGTTTAAAGAAGGAAAAACCTAGAGATATTAATGACGCTATTAAAATTGCACGTAGAGTTATCAATAAATCTCTAAAAGGAAAAAAATCTAAAGTTGTTATACCTCGCATAATAAATGTTCCAAAAATGGGAGGTTTCTTGCCTTTAGTACCAATTCTTGCAGCACTTGGAGCCTTAGGTAGTCTATCTTCTGGTGGAGCAGCTATTGCTAAAGCAATTAACACTGCTAAAAATGCTAAGCAAATCTTGATGAGGCCATTAAACATAATAAAACAATGGAGGCTATTGCAATGGAAAAGGATTATTTCTTAAGCCATATAAAAAAGGATATGGTCTTGTATGCAATAAATCATCAAAAAACTGTTAAAGATGCTACCCAAAAGACCACTCACTGATGTTGATTTAAGGATGTTTGCCACACATATTCCCTATTTTAGAGGTATTTTTATGCGAGACTCACTCCCCAAACGTCCTAGACTCAAAGAATGTGGAATTATTAATTTAGATTCATCAATTGGCTCTGGAACACATTGGGTAGCATACTATAAAATAATCAACAAAATGAATATTTTGATAGTTTTGGAAATTTGCAGCCACCGTTGGAAGTAGTAAAATACTTGGGTAGAAATTTAGAATATAACTACAATCAACATCAAAATATAATTCGTATAATTGTGGACATTATGCCTACAATTTTGTATGAAATTTATAATAAATAAAAGAAAACTTTTTTAAATAAACTATATAATTTTGTTTTATTTAATAATATTTATTTACATTTTAATTCCATACTGGATATGTACTATTTTGAAGAATAATATATTCATTATTTAAATTGAATTGCTCCAGCTGCAATTGATATGATTTCTCGTCTACTCCAGATTCTTTTTTGATGCAGTAATTTCCAGAGGATAATTCCACTAGTTCTTCTTCAGTCATGGCGTTATATCTAGTTGGTAGAAATATAATGTTATTTTCGACTTCAAGTCTTATGCATTCGCCAAATTTAGTTTTAATTCGTATGGCTTCAACACAGTATAGGATTTTAAATTCTCCATGTCTTTAATATATAGAATTGGTTTACTGTTGAAATTATTAAACTTATTAATTAGAGATGATGAAATATCCATTTTTGACTTTACTATTGGACGGCTTTTTATTGAATGATTGTTCTTACATTCCTATAATTAAAATTAAGGAAAATAATTGAAAAATGTCTTATGCCTTAACTCCACCCTCCAATTGATCGAGCCAGAGTGAAGGAAGTGCATGATAAATCATTGTATTCCCTCACTCTTATATAATTAGTAGTTTGGGGATATATTTGTCAAGTATCCTCTCCTCACATTAAGAAAAATAAATTTTTTAATTAGTATTAAAAAATACAGATAAGGAGAAACATCAATCTTGAAATAATGATGGAATTTCCGACACTACGCGAAAGAATTAACGCATTTCTTTTTGAGTATGATGGATACATTTCCTTTGAGGATCTCCACTTCATATTAAACTTTATGAATATAATGGATGAATTTGAACATAAGGAGTGCATAGACTCGATGCATGGGGAGCATTTTATCGATTGTCCATGGTCTATTGATAGTTGCATAGAGGGACCAGATACTTGCAGCTGCTTCATCTATAGACATAGAAGTCAAGCTGTAATTAATCTAATTGAAATGTATCATAAACATCTAAGTGTTTAATAACAAATTAATATTAAAACATATGTAAATACAAATTGTCTTTTACTTTGACCCTAAAACAAATTTAAAATAGTTTTAAGCAATATGGTGTCAAAACAAAGTTTTGATTCCTATTTTATTATTCATTACAACCCTCCTTAGTGATGGCATAAAACTACTCAAAGAATTTTATTTATGTAAACACATTTAGTTGCGAACGCTATGTTGGCAAGCAGAGTTTTGCTTCCTATACAAATTCAAAACAAATTTTACATTGTAGATTAAAGAGTTCTAAACATATGACCGCCCCTTGTTTCACGCTTCTAGCCAAAAAAATATCCTCCACACCTAAAATAATAAAACCATCTTATTAAAACAATATTTAGAGAATAACATTTTTTCACACACAGAAATTTAAAATTTTTCCTTTATATTTTCACACACCCATCATTAATATTTTTGTTTCTTACTGCAAAACAGCCATCGATATTTTTTCTTTACATCATAAGGACCATCTTAATTTCTAATTATTTAAACAATTTTTAAAAATAAAAATTTATCACATTCCAAAAAACAACAATCAAAAAATAAGAATAACCCTAATTTAATTTTATTTTTTTCAATTCCAATTTTTATTTTTCAATTTTTATTTTTAATTTTTATTTTTCAACTTTTATTTTTTCAATTTCCAATTTTTTATTTTTCAATTTTTATTTTTCAATTTTTATTTTCAATTTTTATTTTTTAATTTTATTTTTCAACTTTTTATTTTTCAATTTCCAATTTTTT
>CM037853.1:177504501-177588026 GCA_021234595.1 Delia radicum
CATGTGTAAGATACTACTGTAATTGTAAGGTACTATTGTACCATATTTGTACTTTCAATATTGTTTCGAGTGTATTTTATATAATTTGTAACAAAGTCATATCAATTTGTAAAATAAACTTCAGTTTGAATTGAGCAATTGAAAAGAAAACACACTATTAAAATTCAGGTGTGGGGGTGTCACAAAAATAAAAATTTGAAAAAATTTAAAATGGATTTAAGACCAACACGCCAAGCCATAATTGAAGCTCTAATGTGGCCAAAATATCTTTCCTGAGCAAGCAACAATATCTCAATTGAGATCACTTTATAAGCTTTGTCTCAATTTCAAATGAAAGTCGTGGTACTGAGGATGTACCAATGGATTCTGGTAGAAGTGCTACATACCAATGATGAAAATATGGTTGAAAGATGTGTTGCTTTGACCGCTGCTTGCTGCCGATGTTAATAATACTGCTGTTATTCCCTCTGGTATTGGGAATTTGATTGATTTCCACATTCTAGTGGTATTGTTTCCGATGTTACTGCCACCCACTTCTAATATTTCCCATGGAGTACACCACAACGTTTTAGCTTCTGACGCTGATGTTACTAACACAGAAGCAAACGTTTTTTGCACAAACTCTATGCAAGATAATTTTAATGTTGCCCGAAAACCAATAGATGAAGAACAACAATTAGCAAGCAAATTAAAATTTTACAAATGCGATGTGAAATGATAAATTTACAAAACAACTTCAATCTTTAGAATTTGTTGATAGTCAAACTCACAACACCCGCCGAATAAATTATGAAGAACTTATTATAGCTGTTCAGAAATTCAGTGGCGATGATAATCAAGACATTTTAAAATGGTTTCGACATTTTGAAGATTATACTCACACATGTGGATATAATGAGCATGATTTATTACTGGGATTGAAATGGTTACTTCATGGAACTGCCCGTCAATATGTTCAAAATGTTGATATAGTCAACTATAATGACTTAAATGTGCTTTAATAAAAACTTTTAAGAGGAAATTAACTCGTGAAGATGTTTACAGAAAGTTGCGTTTGCGTATTCTAAAACATCATGAATCGTGCTTAAGTTACGTTATTGCAATGCAACAGATTGCAGCTGAAGCTAATATTGACGAAAAGAGTTAATCGATATTATTATCGATGGATTTCAAGACAAATCAAACAATATTGCTTTATTATATGGAGCCTCAACAATTGAAGAATTAATTGAAAGATTGGATCGTTATGAACAACGCCGAGTTCATAAGCCGCAAATGTTAGAAAAACAAAAGCCAAATTCAAAATCGAACGTAAGATGTTTTAATTGCTCTCAATTTGGACATTTCCAGAGTTCATGTCCAAAACCTCATTGCCCCCCTGGTTCTTGCTTTGTATGTCATAAAGTGGGCACTATAACAAGGACTGTCCAAATAAGAAATTACCTGTAACAGTAGCATCAGTTTTTCCAGAAAGGCAAATCGTTACTGATGAAAATTTAGTTAATCCAATACAATTGGTAAGTGTGGCTTTTTATAAATTTAATGAAGACGAATGCACTGATTATTTGAATATTAATTGTCTGATTGATTCTGGTAGTCCCATTAATTTATCAAAAGATCGTTTGTGCCGTCAAATCTCAAAATATCAAAGGAATTAAAGACCATACATATGTCTAGTCTTGGAAATTTTAAGTTACAAATGTATGGAAAGGCATCATGTTTAATTAAATTTCGTGGTTTGGTAAAACATGAACAATTAATTGTAGTTCCTGATAATTATATGACGATTCCGATTATACTGGGTAGAAATTTTATGAATAAATTTAACATACATTTGGTTCAAATAAAAACGAAAAGTGCATTCGAATTTATTAAAGATAAACTTATTCCTATTGATAGTGATTATCCAACGACACATAAGGATAATCTTGAGAAAGTCTATAGTGATTTAGGAGCATATATCATAGAAAGACCTCAGTATAGTTTAGATATTTGTCCATTGTTGACAAATGATGAGGCTTGTAGTATTGAAAATATCATTGTGAACAACTATATTTATCCAAAAAATCTTACTAGAACTCCGTTTGATTACAAGATGAAAATTCGATTAACTGATGACATACCGGTTCACTGTTCTCCTCGCCGATTATCTTTAGGGATCGCGAGGAAGTTCGTAAGATTATAGATGACTTGTTAATGAGAAAAGTAATTCAGCCTAGTAATTCTCCATATGCATCCGCAATAGTTTTGGTTAAGAAGAAATCGGGGGAAACACGAATGTGCGTTGATTATCGTAGTCTTAATAAAAAAACTATCCGTGATAATTTTCCTTTACCTTTAATTGATGATTGTATAGAATATATGTCAGGAAAGCAATGGTTTAGTTTATTAGATTTAAAAGATGGATTTAACCATCTCGAAATGGATAAGGATTCAGTGCATCCTACATCGTTTGTTACACCACATGGTCAATTTGAATACTTAAGGATGCCATTTGGCTTAAAAAATGCACCTGCAAATTTTCAAAGATTTGTTTACAATATTTTTCGAGATTTAATTGATTCTGGCGAAATAGTTGTTTATATTGATGACATTTTAATTGCATCTGTTGATTTTCAATCTCACTTAGAAACTTTAAGGAAAGTATTATGTCGTGCTTATGAAAAAGGGTTGGAATTCAAATTGAGAAAATGTAAATTTGGTTATAAAGATATTGAATATTTGGGATATTTGGTTAATTCATTTGGTATTCGACCTAGTGATAGGCACTTAGACGCTATTAGAGAATACCCTGTACCTAAAACTCAAAAGGAGTTACAGAAATGTATTGGTCTTTTTTCATATTTTAGAAGATTTGTGCCTTCGTTTTCTAAAATTGCTAAACCATTGTTAGACCTATTAAGAAAAGGGCAACCTAAGAAATTTAATTTTTCGGAAGATTGTATGAATGCCTTTAAGGAACTTAGACAACGACTGACAAAACCACCAATTTTGGCTATTTATAACTCTAAATGTGAGACCGAATTACACTGTGATGCCAGTTCACATGGGTTTGGAGCAGTTTTACTTCAACGTCAAATTGACGGAAAGTTCCATCCAATTGCATTTTACTCCAAATCTACTTCTGACGCGGAATCAAGGTATCACAGTTTTGAGTTAGAAACTTTATCGATTATAAATGCTTTACGACGTTTTCGAATTTATTTGGAAGGAATTCCTTTTAAAATCATTACTGATTGCAATTCACTGGCTATGACCTTAGGTAAGAAACAGGTAAATCCAAGAATCGCTCGTTGGGCCTTGGAGTTGGAAAACTATAATTATACGATACAACATCGTAGCGGATTGTCCATGGGACACGTTGATGCTTTGAGTAGATGTTATGATAAAGATGATAACTCATTTCACATTGATGAAATAAATGTTCAACAAACAGTTGCTGCAGTGGATTCAAATGAATTAGATATACAAATTCAAATATTACAAAACCGTGATGAACTCATAAGGAGTTTGGTAACAAAGTTGCAATCGGAAAATGACGATAATTTCGAGTTATCCGATGGATTGGTGTTTCGGAAAGGGGCATCAAATCGTTTACTTTTGTATGTTCCTTGCGAAATGGAAGAAAATGTTATCCGTTTGGTTCATGAAAAAATTGGACACCAGGGAGTTGAAAAATGCTTTGATCAAATAAAATTTAATTATTGGTTTCCAAAAATGAAGGATAAAATTAAAAAACATATCCAAAATTGCGTAAAGTGTATAATATATTCGGCACCATCTCGATTACACGAACAAAATTTGCATAGTATTTCTAAAGTTCCACTACCTTTTGATACTATTCATGTGGATCATTTTGGTCCATTACCATCCTTATCTTCAAAATGGAAACATATACTAGTGGTAGTTGACGGGTTTACAAAATTTGTCCGTCTTTATCCAGTAAAATCTACAAGTACAAAAGAAGTTTGTTGTTCAATGGAGAAATATTTTAACTACTACAGCAGACCAAGGCGTTTAATATCTGACAGAGGTTCTTGTTTCACTTCAAATGAATTTAAAGAGTTTTTAATCAAAAACAATATTGAACATGTTAAAGTTGCAGTTTCGTCCCCTCAAGCTAATGGCCAGGTTGAACGTGTAAATCGTATTGTAAAAGCCATGTTAAGTAAGTTAAGTGAACCTATGCAACATGCTGACTGGTCTACAAAACTATCGAAAATTGAATTTGCAATTAATAATTCGGTTCATAGTACTACGAATGAAACTCCGAGCCAACTTCTATTTGGAGTCAATCAACGTGGAATAATTGTCGACGAGTTTACTGAGTATTTGGATAAGAGAAATGATATGATAGCTAATAGGAATTTTAATGAAAAAAGATTAGAGGCACTTAAAGGTATTACACGTTCTCAGGAATATAATCTTAATTACTTTAGGAAACATAGTGTCCCTGCTAGGAAATATTTAGTTGGGGATTATGTAGTTATAAGAAATAATCATAATATTGTAGGAAGGAATAGAAAGTTAACCGAAAAGTATCGTGGTCCTTATGTCATCCGTAAGATATTGGATAAAGATAGGTACGTAGTACAAGATATTGATAACTGTCAGTTAACTCAATTGCCATATAAGACAGTTATTGAGGCGAATAATTTGAGAAAATGGATAACGTAATGAATCGTCACAATCAGTTTGTTATATATTTATAAAAAGCCATCAACCAATTTAATATTAAAATTTATCATTAACATTATCTTGTATTGTATGTGTTTTATTAATTGTTTTTGATTGGGGTCAATCAAATTATCAGGTTGGCCGAACTGTAAGATACTACTGTAATTGTAAGGTACTATTGTACCATATTTGTACTTTCAATATTGTTTCGAGTGTATTTTATATAATTTGTAACAAAGTCATATCAATTTTGTAAAATAAACTTCAGTTTGAATTGAGCAATTGAAAAGAAAACAACTATTAAACATGTTAGGTTTATTTTAATTTATTTTCTTCACTTAATAACGGTAAAGACCGTTGCAAATGCAGCTAAAAACAAATGAAATTTCACTTGAAAAAAGAACGACTTACATTTTAGTAAATTCAACTAACATAGACATTTGTTTTTTACTGTTCAAAAAATTAACTACAATTGTATTATTAATGAGTGGTTCAGTCAGTGCAGTAAAATATAAACAAACATTAATTTGTTTTATTTTTTTAAATAAAAAAAAAAAATACTGTACAAAATGAATGTAAAATCATGATACTGTAATTTAATGTGGTTTGTTTTTTAAATGAACTACACTTGTAGTCAAAAATGAAATTTCTTCTACAAATGACTGTTTTTTCACTTAAAAATAAAGATACTGTATTACAACTGAAACAACGACAAATATTTACAGCAGAAGTTCCCTGAGTATGTGCTTACTTTTTCATGGTTGGCAAACACTACTTTTTCGTTACAATGCCAGTTGCCTGCCACGGCCACACCAATGCTGTTGTGAACGTTTTAAAGCTACGATTCCAATAGTGTCTTTATAGAGTGTCTTTACAGGGTTTATTTCTAAATTCTACCCATTAAATTTTGTTACATCAACAAAATAACGTTACAAATCATCGTTTCGGTATTTTAGCGTTATTTTGACTTTAACTAGTTCAAGGTATTTCAAAATCAAACAGGTTATATAGAAAACTAAAACCGTTTACATAAGAAGAAACATGTCTTTAATGGAATCGCTTTTTTTTAAATTTCCATTCCGCTATTAGTGTTACTGTGATAGCCAATCTTTATTATGAAAATTAATGAATGCCAACCCTGCTTTTTTTAATCTTTATATTTTTATAAAGTTTAATTAGTGTAAGATTGAGATAAAAATAAAATATTTTTTAAATTAAAGAAAAACATCCAAGTTTTTGCGAAACAAACATCGAGTTCGAATATTCTGATTTATAAATCCAAAAATAAATCCGGTGCTTAAAAACAGGCCTAATAAAAATATAAATAAAGTGTCCCAAAGTGAAACTTCAGATATTCACAATTTATATTTGAAAATGGAAAAACATGCAGTAATATTTAAATAAAAATAAATAATAATATAAATAATAAATAAAATAATAAATAATTTTTAGCAATATTAAAAACCAACCCAAAAATATGAAAAAATCAAAAATTTCAAAATTTATTGTATTTCACTATGTCATCACATGTAATGCAATTTGAAACTTTAATTCGTTAATGGAAGTCCAAATTTAATAATTAAAGAAA
This sequence comes from Delia radicum, assembly GCA_021234595.1. Classification (NCBI taxonomy): domain Eukaryota; kingdom Metazoa; phylum Arthropoda; class Insecta; order Diptera; family Anthomyiidae; genus Delia; species Delia radicum. The sequence goes on from CM037853.1 coordinate 177,510,767, forward strand.
ATAACATTGTTAAAGAATTTCTAAACTATGTAAAAAAATTTAAGATTTAAAAATTGTGCTACTGAAGTGGTGTTTACAGAATTATGTAGAAGGAATTAACAGTTAAAGTGGTAAAGTGCTATCGTTAAAAAATTTCATGATTTTCGAAGTTTAAATTACAGAAAAGTGTAAAAAATCGTATTGTATTACACCGATAGTACATGAGCATTTGAAATGTGAATTACATTATTATTCTTTTTCTTATTAGAACTTTATCCCACTTGTAACAAATATTTTTTGTTTTGACGAATTTTTGACGATTTTTGAAAATAAAATGACGATTTTGACGATTTTTATTGGAAAATTTGACGATTTTATGCTCAACATACCTGGCAACACTGCGTGTAACCCTCAAGTTAGGTAAGATTTTTATAAATTCTCATTTGGTTTATAACTTGGCAAAGTTATATAATTTAGTTTCGATAGTGTAAGTTAAAATATAATACTTATACGCCAGTGATGCATTTTGAGTTTTTTTGTTTTGGGCCAAATTGACAATTTAAAAGGGCCAAAATACCATTGATAGGGCCACAGGGATGATAAAGTTACAGCCATACCTAAACAAGAGCGGCAAGCGTTTTCTAGCTGTCAAAAATTCTCATGCCCATACAATTTGTATGTAGCATCCCGAAATAACTCGGCGGCAACGCGGCGTTATTTCAAGAAAAACATATATTTTTATTTGAAAATGGAGGTAAGTAAATCTTTAAAATTATATGTGGTATATATTTTTGTTTTATATATCTTTTTTAATTTAGAATTCAACCGAAGAAATGATAGAGATAACACTAGGTCACAAATAACAAACTTTTGTCTGTTATTTGTTTCTAGCATACTTTTCCTCATGGATTTGGACCTACTAAACACGAAAATGAATTTTAAAAATTTTTCTGTCGATTGGTTTGTGAGATACAAATTTTTTAATTTTTTTTTTTAATTTTTGGAGGTATACTTACTATTTTGAGCATATCTTTCGTCTTCTTTGACCTATTTGATCCTACTACTACTCAAATTAAAGACAATTGAGCCGTCTACAACTTATTCTCAGAAAATTTTCAAATCGGGTTAGTAGTTTTGATGTTGGCGGCTTAAAAAGGTTAAAAAACTGCGTTTTTTTTAGTAAAAATGTGGCTGAAAAATTCATATAAAAATTCATATAGAATATAAAACGCGATGTTAACAGCGATTTTAATTTTTTTACGTATAGCTGACACTTTTCCAAAGAAAATAAGCCCTTACTTAACAAAATCTGATGACAAATGGCCGACTTATTATTTTTTTGGTAAACGACCGAAATTCCGCTATTTCACGATTTTTTGATTTTCATTATTTGCACAGCTTACCTACCCAACGCAAACGAATAAATACATTTGAACTTAATTGAAAATAAACACAGTAGTCTTCGTATATTATTTTTTAATTTATTTACAGCACTACATGCTCATACATATTTAAACATAAGGAGACACGGTTATCAATTGCATTTCAAAACTGTCTGTGAAAGTGTAAAGAAGTTAATATTTAGAAAACGCAAGGAAGACAATGAGTAAAAGACTACGTGTGTTCGAGTGTTTGAATGATCCAGACAATTTCTGCAATGTTTGTGGCCAGTTTATAAAAAAAAATCACGCACACAAGTTTACTCCAGCAGTTCAATTGCACTATTTGAATTATTTTGGTATTTCACCAAATATCACAGAACCATGGACACCTAAGTCGCTGTGTGATCTTTGCTATATAATCTTAACCAACTGGGCAGCTGGCGGAAGGTAAGAATTTTTATTTAAACACATTATACATAGCGAATATAGTAATTTATTTTAATTTTAGCCGCCATATGAAATTCGATACACCAATGATGTGGAAAAAGCCGCTATGCCATTCCACAGACTGTTATTTTTGCCTCACCACAAACAGTGGGGTAGGAAGATTTTTAAAATGGAACTACGCTCAAGTGGGATCGTTTGCGCTTCCAGTACCACATTCGCATGATGTGCCATATCCAGTGTGCCCTGGTGCATCTCTTCAAAAAGCAGAATCGTCAGAAGAAGAGTCCGAGTCAAATGCAAGCGAATTTGAGCCGGGTACAAAGCGAAAATTACTGTCACAGGCCGAACTAAACGATTGGGTGCGCGATTTTGGTCTCACTAAGGAGAAATCCGAACTTTTTGCATCTCGGATGATACAGTGTGGATTTGCGGCTTCAGAAGTGAAAGTATCATCGTACAGAAAGCGTCACAAGGAGTATGCAAAATTTTATACAAGAAAGACCAAATATGTTTTTGCAGCGACATTTCAGGCTTGTTCCAAGAGCTTCACCAAATTCACAACCCCAACGAATGGAGGTTGTTTATTGACAGCAACAAAGAGAGCTTGAAGGCAGTTCTCTTACATAATGGGAATGAAAAGCCATCTCTTCCTATTGCTCATGCGGTTCATTCAAAGGAGAACTATGAAACTATGGACATTTTGCTGAAATGCATAGAGTATAGGAAATACAATTGGAAAATATGCGCCGACCTTAAGTTGTGGCCATTCTGTGTGGACTCCAAGGAGGCTATACGCGACATTGCTGTTTTCTGTGCCTTTGGAATAGCCGCGCTGATGATCAGCATTATATAAAAAAAAAATGGCCGGTACGAACGAAACCTGTAGTTGGAGAAGCGAATGTTCAGCGCAAACCACTAATAGAGAACCGTGAAAATATAATACTTCCGCCGCTGCACATAAAATTGGGTTTGATTAAAAATTTTGCCAAAAAATTAGACAAAGAAGGTGAAGCTTTTGCCTATTTACGGTCAATTTTCCCTTACCTTTCGCTGGCAAAAATTAAAGAAGGAGTCTTCGCAGGACCCGAGATAAAAAAAATGTTGAAAGATGAAAAATTCCCAAAGCTGTTATTCACCCATCGAAGCCGCAGCATGGAATTCCTTCAGGCTTGTTGTGGAAAACTTTTTAGGAAACAACAAAAGCCCGAATTATAAGGACATAGTTGAGGATCTGGTAAAGAACTATGAAGCCATGGGAGTGCACATGTCACTTAAAATACATTTTCTGCATTCTCATTTGGATTTTTTTCCCTGAGAATTTAGGAGACGTGAGCGACGAACACGGCGAGCGCTTTCATCAGGAATTGAAGGCTATGGAACGACGCTATCAGGGCATCTATGACACGGCTATGATGGGTGACTATATTTGGACCCTAATACGTGAGACCGATTGCAGCGAATACAAAAAACAAAGAAGAAGTCAGCAGTTTTTCCACATGGCATAAAATGTACACTTATGTCTTTGTTTTTACTCATTTTTTTTGTGCGTTGATTTGCTTAATTTAATTAGTTAGTTTAATTTCGTTAGTTTAGCTAATTGTGCGATACATGAGCATGTAGTGCTGTAAATAAATTAAAAAATAATATACGAAGACTACTGTGTTTATTTTCAATTAAGTTCAAATGTATTTATTCGTTTGCGTTGGGTAGGTAAGCTGTGCAAATAATGAAAATCAAAAAATCGTGAAATAGCGGAATTTCGGTCGTTTACCAAAAAAATAATAAGTCGGCCATTTGTCATCAGATTTTGTTAAGTAAGGGCTTATTTTCTTTGGAAAAGTGTCAGCTATACGTAAAAAAATTAAAATCGCTGTTAACATCGCGTTTTATATTTTATATGAATTTTTATATGAATTTTTCAGAAACATTTTTACTAAAAAACGCAGTTTTTTTAACCTTTTTAAGCCGCCAACATCAAAACTACTAACCCGATTTGAAAAATTTCTGAGAATAAGTTGTAGACGGCTCAATTGTCTTTAATTTGAGTAGTAGTAGGATCAAATAGGTCAAAGAAGACGAAAGATATGCTCAAAATAGTAAGTGTACCTCCAAAAATTAAAAAAAAAAAATTAAAAAATTTGTATCTCACAAACCAATCGACAGAAAAATTTTTTAAAATTCATTTTCGTGTTCAGTAGGTCCAAATCCATGAGAAAAAATATGCTAGAACCAAATAACAAAATGGCTGTTGCCTAGTGTAATTGATCAGAATCCATGCCTGTGCGACAAAAGAGATGGGAAGCATAAGGACGTGAAACATAAGGAAAAGATTTGGGAGGATATCGGAAGGCACACAAATTTGTCAGGCAGTAAAATAAAAGATTTGTTGTCTTAAAAATTACTTATATGTTCTATCTCAAATTTATTTAGTCAAAGATTGCAAAGTGAAGTGGTAAAGCTTACGCGATAGATACAGGAAGCAAAAAATGGCCGAAGATCTTCCTTCTGGTTCGTCACAAAAACGTGGAGCTCCGTGGAAGTACATGGAAAGTCTAAATTGTTTGGCGGAATCTATAGAGCCTGCAAGGTAAAAATTTATTTCATACTTTTTGAAGTTAAAATTGTACTGAAATGTCGTTCTGTTAATTTCAGTACAATCGGTAATATATCCGAAGACTTGGACACAAGTGTGGATTGGCTAGTCGATGATAGCAGCAACCAAACAAACGTGTTCTAATACACAACCAACCCGAAAAGAAAAAGTGATGATCTGTTTACGGATGTGCTAATGGCCATGAAGAAAAAATACGAGGAGCCACGAAAAGCATCAAATAAAGAAAATTACAGCGTCTTTTTTGAAATGCTAAAAGAAAAGTTGGAAAAATTAGAAGAAAGTGAAGTTGATAGTGTTCAAATTGAAATTTTAAAGCTAGTTAATGAAAAAATTGGTTATAAAAGTAAAAACGTATAACTTACAAATTGATTGACCTTGATTTGAAATTACATATTTGTAAAAATGCGTTTGTTACCTGAAAAAAAAAACAAATATACAATTGCAAATCAATGTCAATCAATTCGTAGATTTGCAAGTTAGTTTTTTAAATATTTATTTATTTACGGTGTACCTTAAATGATTATTTATTTTATTTTTATTTATTTATTTAATAGATATTTATTATAATGCATGCATAACATAAAATATATTTACAAAAATGTTTACATATCTATATTTGGCTTAACATTACAGTTGTGAGCCAGATTGGCAAATTAAAGCTGATTATATTTACAAAATTCAATTTAATATTATAAAATTTTTTTTTTTTTTTTTTTTTTTTTTTTTTTTTTTTCTAGTAAAATTCATTTATAATAAGTTTTCTGTATTTAAGGCAGGTTTCAATATATTTACATAACGTAATGTAATCATAATCACAGCCATTTAGTATGTTTATAACTTCATTTGTGTTTAGACTACGTTTTTTAAAGTATTTTAGCCGGAATTCGTTATATATTGGACAATTGCCGATAAAGTGTAGTGTGTTTTCAGATTCGTCTAGGTTACATAGTGTACATATACCAGTCGTCGAGTTTTTAAAGGCGCGGGCATTTAAATCAAGTAGTCCCCCTCTTACTCGTATCAATAAGCTAGTAGTACGCGATGAAAATGTGAAGTAGTTATTGAAACCATGCAATAGTTTAGTTGAGGGTAAAGATCATGAAATTGGGATGCCCTAGCGTCAGATATTAACATCTCTCTTTCTTTTTTATCTAGAGCTTGCAGTATAGGTTTCCAATATTCACTAATAGGAATATTAGAGTTTGCTGGAACAAATTGGATTTTGTTACATAAATTAAGCCATTCGTCAGCCCAGTATGTTTTTTTTAGATATATCTTTTCAGCAACAATACGTGGTAATCTGTTGCTAGGAAGACGTAGTATTTTGTTGATATAACTGAAGTGTAACTTTAAAGTTTCAAGGTATAACGAATGTTGGCCTGTTTCTAGATAAAGCATATAGTTCGGGGTATTACTTGGCAAAAGTAGCATCTTTTTTATAAAGTATCTATACAGCTTTTCTACTTCATCATACTTAAAAAGCCCCATATTTGCGCACCGTAAAGCATAATGATTAAATGATTATAAATTTACCTGAATTCATTATTTTCCCTTGTTTGTTATTAAAATAAATTTAATTTATATCTGTTATAAAAATTTATTGTTATTAAAATAAATTTAATTTATATCTGTTATAAAAATTTATTGTAATACATATAGATGTTTTCTGTGAAAATTTTATTTAATAAACGTTTGTTAAATTAAATAATCGTTTTTGAATACAGGGGATATAATTTTTTTTTTTTACATAGAATTTAAATAGTGGGAAAGTTCATTTCTTAAGTTAAGGGCTGTTTGGCTTGACGTGTTTGCAGTATGCAAATCATTTCTATTCACACTATTCAAATATGAGCTGTCGCTTTCCTCTGCTACAGTTGAATTTATTATGTCAAACCCTATTATGTCAAACCTTAGGAAATTATGAAGCACTACTGTTGCTAATACGATCTAATAAAGTATGTTAATACCTTTTTTGCGTTTTCCGGTGAAAATGATATGCTCGTCATTAAAACTCTCCAACGAGAAGTAAGTATTCCTTAAAAAAATAAATGTAAGAAAAAATTATTTTCATATGCATTCGTATAGTAGAAGTTTTTCTTACCAAAAGCAATCTCAATGCGTATTCGAGAACTACTTATTCGTTTGTTGAAAATCTCTTTAGTTCCATCAGTAATTTTTGAATAGGGCTTCATAATATTTTCCCTTAAAGGAAATGCTGCATCAGCTACAAAATAGTATGGGAATAGAACATTAGACCCATTCAAGTCTGTTGCTGAAGGTACAGCTAAAGTTTTATTTAATAAACTTGGACTTTTACACAGAAGGTGCCGGGTTCGATCCCCGGTGCCGGCAACATCAAATTAATATGTATGAGTTTTTTCTATCCCTCATACGTATCACAATGTCCACCTTCGGTGTTCCCATAGCAATTAACCCCACCGAAGTAAAATAATGAATCAGGGCTATGAACCAAAAAGCTTCAATAAGTTCCAACTCTCCATCAGGTGGCGAGCAACAACTGTTCTTAGACTTATCATCTCGCGCAATTACAGTGTTGCCATGTCTGAAGCCCTTCATCTTTCCCCACCTTTCATCTCTATACTATCCCTTTCCAAAGAAAGCAACACACTAAATATAGGAAGTATTTCCTGAGTGTTGCCTCTCTTTAAAAAAAAACAAAAAAAAAAAAAAAAAAATTGGGAATTTCTAAAAACGCCACCATCGCTCTGGCTACGTCTACCAATGTAAACGTGTAATTACTATCACACGCCGCCAGTTAAACCTTCAAAAACAAAAATTTTAATTAATTTTTCCAATTTATGAATCTAAAATAAATACTTACGATGCTGTTTAATTTTTTATAATAAAAAAATTGTGAACCAGAATTCGGAGGACATATTATTCTTACATGTTTTCCATCTAATGCCCCTAAGCAATGCGGTAAGGTAGTGGTTCGATAAAATCATCGGCAATTTTGACCCACTCTTCGGTATTAGGTGGACTTACGTAATTACTTTGTAATACACGCCACAAAACCTCGCACGTCTGTATAATAACGCTTCTTGCTGTCTCCAGACCTATTCGGAACTTCATGGATATAACATGCAGAGCGCTTCCGTGAGCTAAAAAACTGTATTACATAAAACATTAGAATGAAAATTAACCAATAATTAAGTTCATTTTACTTACTGTAAGGTTATGTACAGCCTTTGCTCTGGTTCAATTGGTTTCCTGTGGGAGTATTTCCTAAGCCAAGGTTCAACTAAATTCAACAGAACATTGAACTGTTCATGATTTAGCCTGGTGGATTTGAAAAATAGGTCTGGGTTTTTTTCAATTAAAATATTAACTCCCGTAGAATAAAATCCGTATGATGCACGACTTTTAAAAATCTCTCGGCTTCCTTGACGTCTATTTGCCATCATCCTTAAAACTAATAAGTTTTCTAAATCCTCCAATTCATCCATTAAACTAATTTTTTTAACTTTAATATTTTGTTTTTTTTATAAATTTTTAATTTACAAATTACTAAACACAAAACACCAATATTGTAATGTACTTTATTGTCAAAATAATCTGGGTTGTTATATTTTTTATTTTGATAACCCTGTTTTTATCGATTTGACGTAGCGTTGCCGCTCTTGTATAGGTATGGCTGTTAGTACTATAGAATTTTTTTGGTACTATTTGATCCGGAAAAGTACCATGGTACTCCTTTGACTCTTTTAGTACTATTTACATACAAATAAAAATTGAAGATTGAGTTTGAATTTTAACGTCTTTTTCACACAATTGCAATTAATACTATAATTAATATACAATTTTATTTAAATTTAATTGTGAAAGACGTGGTAGAGAAGAATGAGTGTGTTTTCTAAAAATCATAACTACATTGTAAATTTTTCAATTTTCCTGAATCAGACTGCGCAGTTTCTGGTATTGAACCTTCGTCAGTGACCCTGTTTTTTTGAATAACGTAATATTATGTTTTCATATGTTTGATTGCGTCTATATGAAATTTTCTGTGCAATCACTGACCGTGGTATAGATAAACTAATATCTAATGCCACATGCACTCGCACCACACGTTAGACAGAGCGCTTTAGCGCACTGATCTATCGTCAGGTCGAGTTTTGTTGTGATTAAAACTAGTTTCATTCAATACACGGCGTTTTTGTTCTTCAAATTTGCATTGTGATTCTAAAATCGAATGAGTAATGAAATATATTTCCTTGCAAAAAAGGTGTATTTAAGAAATAGTCTGATAATTTTTATAATTTCTGTAACTAAATTTTGTTTTTATATACAAATAAATTTTAAAAACGCTAATTTATAATAAAAACTTGTATTTAGTACTATGAGGGTCGAAAAGTAATATTTTTTATGCTGGTTGGTACTATTTGAAAATATTATTTATCATCCCTGTAGGGCCATATTTTTTAAAAATTCGATTATTAGATTTGTACTAAAAAAAAATAATATTAATTAGAGTTCGTCATATTAATGCTTTTTTAAAAATGCAAGACAAACCCTTCTGACAATAAAGTTTAACATATTTTATGAATTCTCATAAATTATTTCCGCACTTGCGATAACATAACATTTTTAAAAAGCCTCCAAAAACACAATTTTTTAATAAAAATTAATTGCGGCACTTCTTTTAAAAATTTGGACAAATATAATAAGATTTAAAAATGTTATCGTCCTGCATTCAAAAATTTAAAACCTGACCTCCTGGTACAAAAATATGTGATTTTGAATGCGATTTTTATAAAAAATTAAATAACTCCCCGTTTTTCATTCTCTAAGGAACTAGCATATGCTCTCATTGAATAAAAAAAAATCAGGCAAATTTCATAAAAGTCTGAACTAAACGGTTTAACACTGCAGTCACACGATCAAGATTTTCTTGATAGTCTTTTACATATACTGTTTGTCAAAATATGTAAAAATTGAAAGCTGTGACGTAGGCTGCACGCAAGTTGAAAGCAATTTCAATATTTGTGAAAGGAAAAACAGTGTATTAAAACTTGATAGGCAAAACTTGATCCTGTAACCCTCAAGTAAAGTAGTTAGATCAATTTTGAGCAGAAAGGGCCAAAATAGATAAGAAAGTACCACAGGGCCATCAAGCAGTCAAAAGTGCCACAAATGGCCATATTGTGCCACGTTTTGCATCACTGTTATACGCTAATCAATTTTGCCATTATAGCATATTTTCTGCTAATTAACCAGAAACAATTTTTTAGACCTTAGCGGGCAAAATCTAGTTTGATTTTAAACGCTCTTGTAGGTCAATTAATTAATTTCATCTTTAAAAATTACAAAACGATTTAACGAAATTGTCAAAGCAGGGTTGAACTTTCTAGTTCAATCGTTCTTTATGCCCTGTTCGACGATCTCGAACGAAAACCTAGGCGAACGCAAGCTAGTTACTCGAATTCGAATCAATTTGGGTTTCTCTATTTCGAAAGCTATTGTGTAGTTGTTGGGTTGTAATACAGTTTCTTTATTTTTAATGTAAATGTCAGTCATTTGTAGAACAATTTAATTTTTTACTAACCTTGTAGTTCATTTAAAAAACAAACCACATGAAATGACTGTTCTATGATTTAACATTATTTTTTTTTTTTGTTATTTAAAAAAAGAAATTAAGCAAATGTTTGTTTATCTTTTACTAACATACTAGCTGACCTGACAAACGTTGTTTTGCCTTCAAATTTTATTTTCATTGAAAGTCTGGTTCCGTTACAAAGTCGTGGTGGATTGATATTTCAAAGAAAAATGTACCCGTATCCAAGCTATGCTGTGTAACAAAGCAAAAATTTTTGATATTCACACAATTTATATGAAAATTACTAATGTTCAGAAAAATCACCACATCTCGACCAAACGAAAATATTTTTAATTGCATGTTCTACAAAAACGTATTCAGCCATTTTTTATTTTATGCAGCCGTTCTCGAGTTATGGAGTGACAACCAAAATGTACACTTCTTTTTATATATATAGATGAGGTTAATTTTTACTACAGTTGTTAGTAATTTGAACAATTTTTTGAACAGTAAAAACAAATGACAAATGTTAGTTGAATTTAATGAAATGTTAGTTACACTTGCTGTCGTCCTATCAATATCTTTCGTGTACCACTTGTTCGGCAAGAAAAATAAACACTATGGTATTGCGCCAAAATTAGAGCTTTTCTAAGTATAAGCTTCAATATTACAATGTGTTTAGTATCAATGATTTGTCGTTAATATAAATATGTTTTCAAGATTTTTGAAATTTTAAATTTAACGCTTTCTCACTTCCAAACAATGACATGCACACAAAAAGTTACTTTACAAAATATTTTGTAAATTTGGGTTTCTATCCAAATAACTTAAACTCTTATTATAAATCACCCATTTGGCGTACTTATGGACCAGTTAAAATACCCCGCCTGGAGGCTGACTTGCCGGCCTATCACCGATTTCATTCGTTACGCTATAAATACTCTGCGTTTCATAACTATAATTACAAATGACTTTTGCTTTTTTTTTCTAATATTACAAACATTTTTGTAAAACGTAAAGTGTCCGCTATCTAACGTTTTTTTTCAACTAGTGCTTATTTCGTGAATGGTAACACTTAGCTCATGTCTGATTTGACAGATAATTAGTTTTATCCTTCCGCTGAACGAATATGGTCCGTATGTTCGTTATCTTGTGAATAAAGTGAAAGAAACTGGCTTCCTCATCGATAAACCAAAGCGTGAAAAGCAAAAAACAGTGCGTACACCCGAGAATATTGCTGCTGTGGCAGAAAGTGTGCGTGAAGCGCCATCAACATCAATTCAACCTCGTTCTCAACAATTGAACATTTCGGAGACATCATTGAGACGAATTTTGCATAAAGACCTTGGAATGACGCCATACAAAGTCCAATTGGTTCAGTTAAAAAAAAAATGTTATTTGGCGGACCCTTTATAACTGTTTGTAAGAGTGTATAACGGTAAGCAAAGAAGAATAGTAAATAAAGAAAAATTGAAGACTCAAATTTGAAATGAAATGCAGCGTAGTCCATATATCTAAGTGATTTAGAAAAAGGTCAAATTTTGGCCTATATAAAAAGTGGCTTAAGTTTTCGGGAATACATAGCTAGAAAAATAAACCGTTCACATGTGGTGTTCACAAATTTTGCAAATAATCCGAGTGCTTCTGGTAAAAATAAAACAGGCGGCCAAAAAAACAAAAAGCATTCTGATCGGGACCGGAGTAAAATAATCACAAACTAAACAACTGTCCCAGCAACTCAATGAAGAATCTCAATCAGATAATCGATAATCGATCAGATAATCGCTCAACCATAGGCTCTTAAAGGATTCCCAGAAAATTACTCACCAAAAGCTCATGTCTGTGCCAAGGTTATTACACCGCCACAAAACCGCTCGACCTGAATTCGCTAAAAGAATTCACAAACCAACTGGAGAAAGTCAATTATCGCTGTTGTTGGTAGAGCTGTTTAAATATAAATTTCTTTTAAAGGTGATTTTTTCTGATGAGAAAAAGTTCAGTCTTGATGGTCCAAATGGTTCTAACAGCTATTGGAGAGACCGAGGTAAGGAACCACGATATTTTCCAAAAATAAATTTCGGAGGCGGATACTTGATGTTTTGGGGCGCTTTTTGTTTCGACGGTATGGTTGATTTGGCATTTCCAAGCACTAGAATGAATACTTCTGAGTACATTACAGTATTAGAAGAGAAATTATATTTGTGACATTTATTGAAAATAGCATTGAAGAAGAATTAATTTTCCAACAAAACAATGCCTCATCATCAAAAGTATAATACATCAACAAAGACTATAAGAGTATTGGAATGGTCTGCATGTTCTCCGAATCAAAACCTCATTGAGAATATTTGGGAAGTATTGACACTTCGAGTTTACGCAGAAAACCGTCAATATTAAAGCGTTTTTCATCCAAAAGAAGCAGTTATTGATGCTTGGAGATCTATAACGGAAGAACTTCGAATAAATCTGGTAGACAGTATGTCTGATCGAATTTTTGGGTTTATTTAAAAAAAGGAGGCTCACGCATTAGTAAAACTGCTGCTTTAAAATATTTATATTTAATAAAAATGTGAAGCATACTCTGGGGAATGTTTTTTTTTAAATTTAAAAAAAAAAGAATCTATTGGTGCCAGCGAGTATTGATTGAACACACGAATCTGAATCACAATCTGTTGTATTGAAGTAGACCGCTCTACCATTTGCACCAAAGTTACGTATGCAGTACAACAAACTTAAAACGAACTTAAGTTGAAAATTTTGATAAATTTTTATGAAAACAAGAAAAATATGCTACACAAATATATAATATAAAACAGACAAAATAATGATTTTTAAATTATTTTTATTATGTGATTTCGTATCACTGAGATATAAATTATTTTTAAAACATTTTTAAGTTTTGATTAGGTTAAAAAAAATATTAAGAAATAATAAAAAGGCTAATTTAACAATTATGAATTCATTGCATATTTTAAAATATTTTTTAATTAATTTTTTAATAACTCCTACTTAATTTAAATATATCACTTTAATTTACCCATACAGTTTTTACCGACCTCTTTCTGCAAATCTTTGGAAGTAGTTAAACTACTTCTCCAATACTTTTTTTTCATTGTCAGGTATATTTTATCTTACTAAAGACAGTTCTCGTCAAATTAATTAATTAATTATTATTATTAATAAACTAGCTTTCAAGATTTTGCTCCGATATTTTTCGTTTGTGCTAATTTTTTGCGATCCGAAACAATAAATTTAAAAAATCAAATTTTTTAACCTAATTTTTCTGAATATTGCACACGTTTCAAGGGACACTTAAAAAGTATATCTTGAAACAAATGTGGAAAATTCGACCAACTAATTTTTATCACTGAAATACATCTTTGCATTGTCTTATTAGCATAACAATAAAAAATATAGAACTAAGTTTTTTTTATATTTTTAAATAAGTTTTATAAAAAGTTCCATCGCAAAAGCAAAAATTAGATTTTTATCAAATAATTATTTGTCATCTCTGGATAATAATTTTCTAAAAAAAATTTCTTTATGATTAAAGTAAAGATGTTTATTATTTTGTCGTTTTAAATTACTTAATTATTTCAAAATACACAGAAAATATTAAATTAAATAAAAAAAAACTAAAAAATTAATAAGAATTAAAAAAAAATATATAAAAAAAAATTATCTCCCCAGTCCGGAATCGATCTCGCAACCTTCTGATTGCAAATCCAACCACTTACCACCTCAACCTATATATAAAAAGAGAATATATGAAGTTATGAAAAAGCACTTCTTAGGATGTTATTAATTTAGATACCAATTAATTTATATTGTGATGCAAATGCTTTTTAAAATAACTTAAATTTAACATTTTTGGCAGTTGTTAACAATAGCTTCTATGAAAGCGAAAAATGTGAGTATACTAATGCTTTGGAAGTCAAGTTAAAGAGGTTCTTGAAGCACTACTTCCACTTTATTTTGCTGGGGTGTTAATTTGGATATACAGTACTTTTCGCTTATAGTCACATCTCTTAGTTGCACACAAGTTGTGGACTATATCGCTAATGTGACTATATCGCTAGTTTTTTTATATGCCATTTTGTTGCCTATAAATAAATTGTGACATAGTCATTATAAAATGTGACTATATGCAATTTATTTATTATTATAATAGGTGGAAAATTTGGAATATAAAAACGATGTTTGAAACGATTCAGCTCAGTTTCCTTGTTCCAATTTTCGTTTTAGCCTCTTAAATTTTTAAATAATTTTAAACCGAAAAAAATTCAAGATTTCACAAATATATTAGAAATTTCTGTATTGTGACTATAACTTAAATTATTTGCATATAAATTTACTTTTAGTAGCCAGAGTTTAGTGGCATATAAGCCAAATGTGATTATATCGTGAATGGACTATATCCTAAATATTTTGTATGCAATTTGATTTTAGATGACAGTAAAGTGTAAAAATGGACTATATCGCTAAATGGACTATAAGCGATGTGAATGTAAACGAAAAGTACTGTCTGTATTAAGTAAAGTGTATTTATAGTTATGAAACACTTATTTATTTTGTTATTAATAAAAATTAAAATAAAAAATAAATATTTTTTTTTGTTAAATATTAATAGTTTTCCACTTGGTTTACATTTATGCCGGTTAAACTCTTCTACTTTTTTAACTTACGAAATTTAGTAAAATAATGTGCAATTATAGTTTTGCAATGCAGTGTACGACATCGATAAAAAATATGAGTTCATTAATTGTGATTCCTCTTCAATACATTAAAATTTCATCAAACTGGTGCAGATGTTCTATATGCTTTTGACCACCGATACGTCACTGTGATCGTTGCTGTTCATATGTAGAGTTTTGTGGTCATCACATCACCAAGATAAGAACGTGTTAATTTAATTCAATCAAATTTGGTTGTTTGTTAATGCAAATGAACGAAGAATGACTTTGACATTTAAAATTGAAACGATAATTTTAGTTTTTATTGTATCTCAAATAAGTAACTGCACTTTATGAATGAATTTTAGATTAATAAATTATAAAAGCAATAAAATGCTACAAACTGGGCAAAACAAAGTTGTTTTTACCAAATCAAACATTAAAACCAGATTTTGCATTAATTTCTTCTTGTTAATCTGTATCATATACGTATGCATGTATATTAGACTGACCCACGCTTGAATGAAAAAAAAGTATATTCCAATTCTCTCTACACAAGCTTGCTTTTGTTCATTTTATCAAAATATACGTGTATATCAAAAATTGGCTCAAGGCGACTTTTGGTTTCGCCTCTTATATTACGTGTTTCAACGTTATTGTTACTGTTTATACATTTCTGACAGTGTATTATTGATCTTTTCTATGATCTTAATTAGCTCTAAATTCATGAAAATTCAAATTGAGCTATCCCTCTCTATAATTAAGTATATCTGTGTCATTTTCACAAAATCGCTTAAGTCGACTTAAGTTAAATCACTTTTATTGTTTATTATTAATGTCCTCATTAAGAAGCATTTATGCCCTTAGCCCTCATTTCATAATTTATTTTACTTTTTTGACAAAACCTTTTTTATCTGGAAATAAGCACGCACAGAAAAACATGGTTCGGGCAACCATATTCGAAGAGCATCATACATTTTTGCATTTATGATTGCGACAACCATGTTATAATGGCTATGACAACCATACTCTTATCTTTTTTTAGTCATAATATATGAATTAGATTATAATATTATGGTTCCCAACTGATCTCAATATTATTATATTATAGTTATGGAAATGATTGTAAATTATCATAGTATGAGTCCTACATTATTTTCCCAGCATTCTGTTGAAGCCTGATTAAAAAGTTATACATCTTTTTTTAAATACTACAAAAGTATATTTATTTATTTAATAGTTTACACTTTTAAATGAACTTGGTTTTAAATAATTTTACTAATCAAATTGTCTTTGCGCTGACAAATAAGATTTGTGTTATTAAGGAGTTACATAAATAATTATTTTGTCGCTATGCGATATTTACATACATTTTCTGTTTTAGTATCTAAAAAAATAATCGAGACAAGTGATTACAGCATAAATACGCATCAAAATATTGTTAAGAAAACAATATTTAGGATCAATGGTCAGTACTTTTGTTTTATTTTTCGAGTTGGGCAGTGTAATTACCAAAAATAATTTGCCCTCACGCAGAAAAAAATATGGTTGCAATACGATTGCTGCCACCAAACTATTACTGTTTCAATTAAATTATTAATATATCAATCATATTTCCCCAATAAAATGGTGGCTTTAATCATATTATAGAAAAAAACTCAATTTTTTTCGGTTATCATATAATTTTCTTGTCTATAATCATAATATAGTTGTTATTATCATATTCCTCTCTCTAACTACAGTTTTATTATAGTTGTGCCAACTATAAGATGATCAGTCTGTCTTTTTATGAGCGTGTTCGCTTTTTTAGTGTCATTCTCGTTTAAGATTTTGTGAAAGTAAGTTGTGGGAAGCAGTCAATCTGAACAAATTATATAATATTAAACAAAAAAACACAAAAATAGAAAAACGACGCAGTGGTGTTAATTGTAATGGTGATATTTTTTGTGAAAGAAGGGATAAGTTGGTAATCTCAACCCGGTCTACCATGGGAGCCTAGGCAAAAGTTAAATTGACACGCATTCCTTAAATGAAGTTGTTGTTTATTATACATAGAGTGTTAATTTTAACAAAATACACGTGCTTTTAAGTCTGTAGTTGGTGTTTTGACTGCAGATTCGTGTCTAGGAGGCCAAAGCACTTTTAAAAAGTTTTATTATGAGTCTGTGAAAAAAACATTCTATATCCACATAAAATTTGAATTTCTGTTCAATTTTGGACTAACCCTGAAAAATCGTTCATTTATAGCGACCTCTAAATATTTACCGAATTGGCTGAAATTTGGACTGAGAGTATTGAGCACTATTGGTATAGGGGAAGCTTTGTGGAGCTCTTAAATTCGACAGTCTGTGGTTTTGGGCCAACCTAATGTACGAGGGCGGTCCCAAAAGTAGACGTCCGACGCATATTTGACGGCAGTAGTTAAAAAAAATTTCTTTGGTGAAATATGGCAACCTTAGAAAGCATATGTTCTAAGTTTCAAAGAGCCACATTGCTTAGTATTTTTTTTGAGCCATAAAAAATAAAAGATCTCAGTGAATTTGTAAACATGGAAAAAATTGGTTACCGTTATTTAATTCAATACTTTGATTTGAAAGGTCTCAGTCCAACAAATATTAAAGCCGAGCTAGATTCTACTCTGGGAGTCTTCTCGAGGACGTACGAGCTGACAAGACGAACACCATAGTGGTCGACCAATTGAGGTGTCCACGCCAGAAACGGTTAAAAAAATCCACAAAATGGTATTGGATGATCGTCGGCTGACGGTGAGTGAGCTGGCTGAAATGATAGGCACGATGCTATACATCGTATACTGACCGAAAATTTGGAGAGGAGCAAGATGGTGCGCAAGATGGGTGTCGCGTTTGATCACAATATAACAAAAACAGCGTCGCGAAGATGTTTCAATAGAGTGTTTGGCGATGTTTTACCAAAATAAAGTCGAGTTTTTGAGTCGTAATCATGGATGAGACATTGATCCACCAGTGGATCAGTCAAGGCAGTGGAATGGAATGGGAGAATTGTGTCCAAAGAAGGCGAAGGCGAGGTGATGGCCTCAGTTTTTTGGGCTGCGCGTGTAATCATTTTTATTATCTTCAAAAATTAAAAGAAAGTGTTGTTTCGCCAATGCACCAGTTCACAAATCCACTATTGCGATGGCCAAAATTAATAAATTAAAATTGAAATTGCTTCATCACGCACCTTATTCGCTAGATTTAGCTCTCTTGGATTATTTTCTATTTCCAAGCTTGAAAAAAATGGCTCGGTATTAATAGATTTGCAAATAATGAAGAGGTGGAGTCTGCTGTTGATGGTTATGTTAAGGAGCTGGACGGTTTTTACTATAAACAGGGTATCGAAGCTATTGAATCTTTCTGGGAAAAGTGAATCGGGCTAAAAGGAGATTATGTTGAGAAATAAAGAACATGTTTACCATATTTGTTGTGTTTACTTTGTTAGGTCGGCTAATTTTGGGACAGCCCTCGTATATGTCAATCTAGTTATATATGTATTAGTGAGTGATTTAATTTGGTTTTTTTCATTATAAGTTGTTTCGTTGTTTTGTTTTTAAAAATTGATACAATTATCATATTTATTAAACTCGTTTTGAAATCAACATTTGTTTTGATTAAATTAAAGTTAAATTAAATTATTTTTTTACATAAGATCCTAAGAATTTTTCATAGCTTTTGAAATATAATAATACAAACTCTAAAGACACCGCATGGTTTCCTACATTAAAAAATAACTTAACCAAGTAAAAATTATATTATATAATCTTGTATAAAGTGATCCAGTTTTGTACAATTTAATATATGTAGTTAAGTATGCCATTATGTTGTAAGATAAAATTTTACGTGCCACTTTAATTTTGCGTAAAACGGCATATTTAATTGTATCTTACAATATGTTATACCATACAATACTAGACGGCCAATATAAAGGGTCCGCCATCTAACGTTTTTTTTTCAAGTCGTGATTATTTCGTGAATGGTAACACTTAGCTAATTTCTGATTTGACAGATAATTAGTTTTATCCTTCCGCTGAACGAATATGGTTGTGTATACGCTTGAACAACGCTGGGAAATATTGCGACATTACTTTGAAAATCATGGTAATGTTGCAGAATGTGTGCGAAAATTGCGCACGGATTTTGGAAGAAGAGAAGCGGGTATGTAAACAAGCAAAATTGTCGGGGTATGTAAACAAGCAAAAGGACGGTGCTACGTGCCACACAGCCGAAGCTACACTCGATGTTTTGTGCCCTGTTTTTGAAGATCGCATTATCAGCCGCAGAGCTGATGTCGTTTGGCATCCTCGGAGCTGCGATTTGATACCGTTGGACTATTATTTGTGGGGTGCCGTCAAAGATAAGTATTACGCCAACAAGCCAGAGACAATTGACGCTTTAAAGGACAATATTCGTGAAGCCATTGGTGAAATACAGCTGCACACAATCGATAATGTGCTTAAAAATTGGAGCGATCGTGTAGGCTACTGCATGGCCAGCCGAGGCAGCCATTTGAATGAAATTATTTTCCATTATTAACCGGAAGGATTGTACTTTCAAATAAATAAAGCAATTTCAGAAAATATTCAGTAGTTTTTTTTTATAGCATTTTCAAAAAAAAAAAGTTATTTGGCGGACCCTTTATAATTGGATTGTTAGAATTAAATTAATATATGGGATTAAACAAAACAATATATTGCCGTGAAACAAGTTTATTCAAGTTAATTCGGAAAATGGATTAATAAAATATAATCAAACAAAGTCTAATTGTAACTGTTTGTATTTATTTTAAATAAAATCCGGTTAAAAAAGTTTTTATAAGATGATATTTTGTTTGATATTATTATACACTGCGTTGCAAAACTATAATTATACATTAATTTCACTAAATTTAGTAATTAAAAAAAAAGTAGAACAGGCATAAATGTAAAACCAATGGAAAATTAATAATATTTAACAAAAAAACAATTTATTTTTTATTTTACTATTTAAAAAAGAATAACAATAAATTACAAAATTTACAAAAACTTAAGAAAAACATTTTAAAACAGCAGTTTTAATAATGCGTGTGGCATTCTTTTTTTTTAATCAATTCGAAAATTCTATCTTACTGTCTACCAGATTTATTCTAAGTTCTTCCGTTATAGATCTCCAAGCATCAATATCAGCTTCTTTTGGATGAACAACGCTTTCATATTGACAGGTTAGCAATTCCATCGTCTGACGACTTTCTTGCATTGTCTTGTTGGAAATTAATTCTTCTTCGTTGCTATTTTCAAAAAATGCTACCAATTTCTCTTCTAATACTGTAATGTACTCAGAAGAATTCATGCTGGTGCTTGGAACTGACAAATCAACCATAACGTCGAAACAAAAAGCGCTCCAAACCATTAATGATCTGCCTCCGAAATTTATTTATGAAAAATATCGTGGTTCCTTACTTAGGTCCCTCCAATAGCTGTTAAAAACCATTTGGACCATCAAGACTGAACTTTTTCTCATTAGAAATAATCACCGTTAAAAGAAATTTATGTTTAAACAGTCCTACCGACAACAGCGATTATTGATCACATAATCTTTGGACCTAGTAGTACAAGAACTTGCCTAATATTTTTTTTAAAACAATTTCATAAAAATGGAAAAACGAAATTTTGAACTAAAGTCAAGTCTCTATATCTCGAAAACCATTAGTGTGATTTAAAAAATTCGTGTTCAGCGTGCTACAACTAGTTAAACATGATGTGTCATACAACATATTTTAGTTAAGAGAATTTTAAAAAAATTTCAAAATTCGAAAACTTTATAGCAGGTCACCAAGGGTTAAGCTTTCCGATTTTTCTCAAATTCATGTCACATAATTTTTTATCTAGTGGTACAATATCCGCACAATATTTAAAGAAATTCGAAATTTAATATAAAATTTCCATATACAAAGTAGCAAAATACTAAAATTTTAATCCGAAGTGTAAGGTTTTCGTTAATTTTTTTTTCCTTATATTACGTACAATATATGCATATTTTATACCGGCACAAAAGAAAATATGTCTTCTTTTGACACAAATTATAAATACATTTCAATTTAAAAAACATTAAAAAATTTTGTAAAAGTAAACCAAATGCCTGTAAATGATATTTAAACTATTTTGCAAACATTATAGTCCTAAATATACATAATTAACAAAACTTATTAATATATGTTTTTTTTTCGGATCAAAAATTTTATTTTCAAAATTTGTAATTTTTCACAAAATCCTCCGTCCTGACTTTAAATTTAAGCCGTATGTATGTCAAGATATTCATTAAAATATATTTAGAAGACTTTGGCTCACAAAATGTTCTGAATTCAACGTGGAATTTTTTTAACACACTTCAAAAGTGATTTTTTTTTGTCAAAAGTTTGTCATTTCCCGCCATTGCCTGACGTAGGGTGCATGTCCAAAAGCTAGTGAAATTACATTTAAAACTTTTTTCATGTTTTTTTTGGTCGATAAACCAAAAAAAAAAAACCCTGGCAACAGAACAACATTTTTATTTTTAAATTTAAATAACTTTTAAAGTAGAGGAGATAATATATTACTAAAAGCATGTTTTTTCTTTATCTTACACCATACATTATTCCAGGCTAATTCGGTCCATATTTAAAAAAGTTATACCCTCTAAAAGATTTTTTATACTCGAGGTAGTCAACTGTGATAACCTGTAAGTACACCCTGTACTAGAACAGGGTGACCCAATCACAATATTACAAAAGATTAACACCTCTTTTACAATTTCCAATTTGATTCATGTCGATCGGATCAGTAGTTTAGACGTACTATATAAATTTCCATTATATTTTTCATCTGCACATAGAAAACATATTCATTGTTGCAACCGAATTTTTTGCCAACCGAATTTTGGCAGTCACACGTACTATCATAAAATTCAAATGTCGATTCGATTGTTGTAACCAATATTTTATTAGAGCGATTAAATTTGTAGTTATCCCTACCGAATTGAATATACATGATTGTTTACCCAACAGTTTTTTTTTTACTTAATCCTACCGAATTAACTATAGTATTAAAAACACCGTTTCCAATTAATTTCCAAAATTATTTATTTTTTATTTTTATTAATTTAAAAAATACTTTAAA
Source organism: Delia radicum (assembly GCA_021234595.1). Classification (NCBI taxonomy): domain Eukaryota; kingdom Metazoa; phylum Arthropoda; class Insecta; order Diptera; family Anthomyiidae; genus Delia; species Delia radicum. Next base: position 177,532,563 of record CM037853.1, read on the forward strand.
ATTTAATAGAAATACAAAAACAAATACAAAATATCATATAAACAAACAGTATTTGATTTTAACTGATTGTGTAAAAAATTCGGTATTTTTCTGCAATATAACAAAAATCCTTTTATGCTATGCCAGAAGTATGGAATTAAACCTGATAAATTTTGTTTAAAATTATGTATAATCTAAAATTCTACGTAAAAAACTACTCGTATTTTAACCACTTCGACCCGGAAAAAGTAATGTTTATACAAGAGGATGTCGCTTAAAATAACGATTTGTCGGGTTTTGTTCATTACAGCCCTCAGTTTTAATACAAATGATTCCAAAAGGAAAAAAAAATCGATTTTTTTTTAAAAAATGCAGAAAATGGCACATTTTGGAAAACAGTATTATTAAAAATTCACAAAACTCGAAGTTTCGGAAAAATTTATTTTTATTTCAGTTATTCATTTAATATACTCAATATTATTTCTTCACAATGTGAAGTGGGTTAAAGATGGCCAATGAAGTCAGAATTGCATATCAGAATAATTTTGAGCATATTAAATAAATAAATGACATATAAAACAAATTTTGGAAATTTTTAATAATAATAATAGTTTTTTTTCCAAAATTTTTAGCCGACTTGCTAAACGTTTTCCAAAAAAAAGAATCGATTTCTTCCATTTGGAACCATTTGTAACAACACTGTAATGACATATATATTTTTAAGGGACACCATAATATAAAATAAAGGCATTAAGTGTGATATATTGACCCAGACTTTTCGAAGGGGTTAAATCATTGAAATATTTAAAGGAAATCTGGGGGTTTTCCATTATAAGAACACTCTAAAATGATAGTGATTTTGTTACCGGCAAGCGCATTAAAATTCAAAACCATGAATATGGGGAGGATGGTAAATAATCGCAGAATTTTCTAAAGAATACAATTTGATTTATGTGCTCCATTTCTTTTTGAATTCAATGAAATGTTTTTTTTTTTTTATATGAAGGCTTAAAAACTTTAAAGTTTATCTAGAGGAAAGACTCTCCAGAATCTGAGTGGTTTTTTTGCAAACATCTGCCTCAAAATCTGGCTTTGTTTATAAAAAAAAATTGTTGATTCTAAGCGGTTATCGAAAGGAAGATATATCAGGACCTGATGAATTTGCTGTACATAGACTATAATAATTTTATACTGATTTCAAATTTTTATAGGATTCCGTCAAATATTTACCATTTAAAACAATGAAAAACGATACACAAATGTTGATGTAGTTGTTCTAAGGAATATATCAAGGAGAACCAAACCAGAAGACGTTTTTCTGCTTGAAAAAAAATTTGTAGCATACTGAATATGAAGTCATCATCAATGCATTAAATTTCTGTAAAGAATATTATATTATTCTTCGTATACTTGAAACAAAAATTTTAATACCGTTTTGATGAATGTTAATATGCCCATAAAGTCATAAAGTGATAGCCATTTCCATCAGGTTTTATTTTAATAATTGATTTTTTTATTTTTCATTTTTAAATATTTTGCTAAGATGTTTTTTTTTTTTAAATATTAATTTGTATTTAAAATTTTTTGTTGTGTTTTTATTTTTGTGATTTTTTTTTTTTGACATTTTAAAAATAACCGATTCCTTAGTTGCAAAGATAATTTTTGTTAATTAGCCCAATCAAATCTACTTTTGTGTAACCGAATTTTTATTAAATGGCATTAGTACACACAGATATATGATGATGAAAGTTCCTGAATAATTGGTAATATTTAATTTTTGCATTAAATTTATTTCTAAGCCCAATATTATTATATTTGCAAACAAAAAATAGATTCAAATGAATGAAAATATAATATTAGAATGGTTGCAACCATCATAAATTACAAAACATTAATTTAATTTTAAAACTTGGTTTGGGTAACAATTGATTTAGGTAAATGAACTATTCATTTGTTGAAGACATTGTCGTTTGATAATAAAGATGGTTAATTTGTTCTAATTATATATAGTAAGTACTTGTTATCATTTTTAAATCAACGTGAATGAGTTTTAATGGGATTCATTGAATTCCAACTAATATTTTCCCTGTGTGTGTAGATATGCTATAAAAATGTTTAAAAACATCAAATTTTGAATATTTCCTAAATTTGTTTCGTCCCCTAAACAATTTACTTTGTGGTTTACTTTATAGTACATTTATTATTTAGACCTAGTTCGGTATAAAATGTTGGTGATACAAATAAAAAGTCATTTAAGAGTATAGTCACAATGCAAAGAACCCAGGCTTTTTCTATGCAACCGATTTCCGTGAGAGAATCAACTTTGGCTACGTTTCCACTGAACGTGTTTGGAACCAAAACATGTTTTGAACATGTTTTCCATTTACATTTTTTTCTCCTACACAAAATTATACACTATTGTGAAAGGTTGAAAAATATGAATATGAAAAATGCACAATTTTTCGCAATTTTATCGCAAAATCAATAAGAAATATAATCTACACAAAATTATATTTAACTTCAGTACAATCATACCGGTGTTTTTATCAGGATATCTTACTGGTATTGCAAGGAATTGAGAATTGTACTTTTAGTTTTATCCTTATAAATTTCATGTATGTATGCTAAACATTTTAAAATGTTATTGCTGTGCATAAACTAGTCATTCCGGTGAACAAACGAACTTCAAATTTTAACGAATTTTCCACATGCGGCAAATATTTAGAAACAAACAGCGACATGATACCTTTAAAATACCGTTATCGATGCAAAACCTTTTAAACTGACTATGGTTATTTTTGAATAGCGAAAATAAGTTAAATACCGTTAACGCTAGAAACGCGTTACCGAAATAACTTTGATATCGTTACACCAAAATACCGTTACAGAAATAAGCGAAAATAGCGTTACCCTAACTGATTCCCGCATCGAGTCGGTTACCATCCATGAATGGATGCAATCAAATGTAGGATAATTTTGTGTAGATTTATATTCTTAAAAAAATTTTATGATTTTGCTGTTAAATTTTGAAATATTAAACAAAATAAACAAAAAAATGGAGAGAATAATGTATATATAACAACAGCAATATTTCAAAATCTGCAAAATGAGAAAAAAATTTTTTTAACAGTTTTGGATAAAGCATAAATAAGTCTATTAAAAAATATGTATGTTCTGCAAAAAGTTGAAAATTGTTGAGTAGTGTAATTGAGATTGATTTTTCAGTTTTCCGTTGCTATTATGTTGATTTATTTGTTCGTGACGGTTGTCCTTTACGTTTTGAATTGTAATGTTTTTATTCTCTAAAGCCACATTCACACTAGATAGCAAAACACGTGTTTTTCCAAAACACGTATTTCAGCTCTTTAAACTGCATTTTCATACACATACGTGTTTGGAGCAATTTTACATGTTTTGATCTATATTTTTTTTAGTATCTCAAACAATATATTCAAATTCAAAACATATCGAAAATGGTCTGTGCAACACTGAATTTGTGTCTAGAATAAGCCAAAACTATTGGCGTTTTCTTTTCTGGCAAAAAATGTAACATTTGTTACGATTTTTTTTTAATATATATTTTTGTTGATAATAAGTTTAGTGGAAATGGTGTAATCTGGGATCGATTAGCTTTCAAATTGTCTAGTATTAAAAATAAAGATTATCCATTAATTTTTTTTTTGTAAATGTTGCAAGCAGAGTATCGAAATATTCGATATCGGTATACATCCCTTTTTAAATCATGATCAATTTGAAATAAATGTTGGTTTTAATCCTTACTAAAAGCTTTTGTGTCGATATGTATGTTTGATTTGTATAGTGAGAGATACTATGCGTTTGTACCATTGTGTATTAAAATGTTATATGCAAAAGGGAACAAAAATAATGAAAATCTCATTTTTATGACCCTAATTGCGGAATTTTGTTTTTTGTCTTCTTTTTACCAATTCAACCCATAGTTTTGTTTGACTTTGACATTACCTTGATAGATCACATTTTTGTTAAACCAAAGGCAATTGTACATTTTAAATTTCTTTGTAAATCATTTAGTGAGTTATACTTGAAAAGTAAAGAAGTGAAAACCTCCGCAGTTAATAAAAATATTTTATACAATTAAACAAAATCGTTTGAGACTGTACATTTTTTCTACTTTTATTTTTACAAAATAAAAGAAAAAAAAATAACTTAATTATTTTTGAGAAAATTTATAAACTCTATTTTGAAAAAAAAACAATTAAATAATTTTGGTTTATATTATCATCGATTGTTAGAAATTAAAATACGGTAAGATTCTTCTTTTATTTGATAAATTTGAAACATTGTGATGCAAATAGATTTTTTTTTTTATTTGAATAGAAATTTAAGGCTTCAATCCTTAATTGGAGTCAGGCCATCCCATTAAGGAAGCCTGTTAATGACAAATTCCGTATATCTTGCCCAACTAATAAATTATATTTTGGCGAACTACACATTTGGGAATTGAGACTATAAATAAAGGTTACGATAGCTCTCACATGGTTCAGGTGTCCACGAGGCCTTGAGGAGTCTGCATAGAATTACCAGTGGCCGGAATTAGTTAAAATCCCATTCTGATCCGGAGTTCAATATTTGCATTGTTTGGGAAAAAGTTAATCCAAAAATTTACCACGAAAATTTCCTTCACAAGCCACAAATTGATTACGTAACACCACGCTAAATTTTCGTTATCTGGTAAACTTCAAAAAAATGAAGCCGAACTGAAAGGAATTGCGTAAGAAATAATTATAACCAACTTAACGAACTATTTAAAATATAAATCGGAAAATAATTTAACACGTTTCGGATTGATCCAAATTTCAAAAAAAAAAAGAAGAAAGAATTTCATTGAAACATTTGAGTGCCGGAAAAAGAACTCTTTTTAGAATTCTGTGCTTTTCCATTTAAATTACAAATTATACTTATTTTGATTTTCTGAAATAGATAACTATTTCAACTTGAATACTTCCTACAAAGGGAGTATTCAAATAGATTTCTGTTCACTTAATTTTAATTAATGATCGGTCATAATCTTCCCGGCTTGAGAAATCATTTTTAAATAACTAGTATTTTGAATCCTCTGTGTGAAAATTTAAATACAAGTAAATTTCTAAACTTACACAATTCAGAGATTCATAATTATTATATAAATTTATTGAAACTGAAAAAAAAATACATTTTTTTTCCCTGTAACAGGGACAATTGCAAAAGCCAAAATTTATTCGTAATTCAAATATATTTCAAAAATCAAAAAAATTAAATTTAATTAAAATAATTGAACAAATTACAATTATTAAATTCATATAACTTATTTTAAAGTTAATATGAACAAATTTTATACTTTAATAATTTAAATCAAAAACATAAGTTTTAAATAAAACAAAGTTTAGAATTTTGAATTTATAATGATTTAGTTATAATTCCAATTGAAATTACAAAAGATACAATTTATTTAATTTTATCAATCACAATTGCCATATAATGGTTAAAAGAACGATAACTAATATTTTGATTTCGTATACATGTAATTTTAAGAAAAAATAATTTTCTAATTATACACAAATAGTTTTACTAACATTTTTCTTTGAGTATACTAAAAGTATCTCTTATTTTTTTTTGAATTATTATTTTAACAAAAAAACAAGTAGAAAAGACTTTGCGAAGTTAAAACATTTTTTTTTGTTTATTCAATACTTCCAAATTTATTGTATTATTCTTCTTTATTAATATTTACAACTAAAATTATTTTTATTAAAGTGAAACATATAAGACAATAACAACACGCAGATTGCTGGGCCCATCAAACGAAACGGCGTGAATTGAAACACTTAACGTCTCTATATGGTAAAATTGTTGTAAAATTGTAAGTAATGATCTTTTAATTTTATATTATTTCTTTGATAAATTCTCTTAAAAAAGTTATGTTTAATATTGTTCTTTGCTTTAAACATTAGTGAATTTTATACCATAAGCAAATTACTATTGTTGGTATAGTAAGAACTTTTAGTATATTAGGAACTTTCAATGGATAAGGTTCGATTATTTATAATAAGAATAGGCTATGATTCTCTTGTTTAAAATTAACTTTAATGAATTTTTTTTACGTAATAAATTTCTTATTTTGAATTGTTAAATTTAAAATGAACTGCTAGACTATTTAATTATGGGAATGATGAATCAGGCAATATGTAAGTATTAAAATAACAGTCATGCTAAATTAAGGGACGGTTTTAAAATTATAGGGTATTGCAACTGTCTAGGTGTTCGGCTTTCATTAGCCAAATGGGTAGGGAGAATTGTACCCTTCATGGTGTAAGAACTTGCCATGAATTAAATTGTATTTTCATTTATTTTACTCAATATATTTAGAAATTTTTCTTTGCACACTTTTGGTAGATTTTTATGGCGAATTAGTGTGTTATATGATTATGCGTTAGAATATGAGTTAAGAGCAAAATTCTACCATTATTCGAGCTAGCTGGGAAAACCAATTTTAGCCCCTTAACCATTTTTCTCTTCTGTCAATAATTTGGCATTTTGATGAAAATCTAAAATAATTTTTATATTTTTTTGAAATTAAAATTAGCCAGCGCATAACATATATGGCGCCCAACGAAAGGCTCTATCGAGCTAATAAGAATTTTAAATATATTATTAACATATATGGTAGGAATGTTTTTTTTTTTCCTACACTATTTTATATACTAATTTTAATTGAGTAAATTGAAAATATATACATACATTTTTCTTGGTTAACAAAAATTTAGTGAAGCTTCAGAACAGTGAAGTCTATTTAAATCTGAATATATATTTTTATTTATGAGTCTTGGTATTCATTAGGTATTAAACTTGAAACCAATTGCAATATATAATTTATATATATTTAAAAAGAAAAAAGTTAATCACTTCATATTTTTTATTGTATTCTAAGAGTCCAAATTCAGATTAATATATATTTCTAGTTTGTTGCATTGGAAGCAATAAAAGTGTAGTGTTGATATTGTTATTCAAGTCCATTTTAGATTAAACCTTTAATGTTGCGGTTTAACATGTCCAGTACAAAAGAAAAAAGTTACTTTTTAATAATAGCATGACTGACGGTTATTATTGCATATTTGTTTCGATTTATCATTCCCAGAGTTTTAGTACAACAATTTAATAATAATTTTTTTATTTTTTTTATTGCAATTGCAAATTTGAAAATTATTTTCAACCCATTTTCCCCGATATAATTAGAAATTTTTTTTTTATCGTTTAATACAATATATTTGTCCCGTAAATTTGACAATATTCTCAAAAAATTTTGTTTATGTATATTTTGATACACAGAGATACATCTGAATACAGACATTATTTTGTAAGTGGACAATTGTTTATCGTTATGAATACACGAAATTCTCGTGGTGCATTAAGAAAGGATAACTCTGTAAATAAAAGTAGAGGGGGAAGAATCTTGTCTTTTTCAAAAGCTAATACTACAAGTGTAACAAGGGCTTCTACTACTGTGGGTAAATCTAAAGTTCTTCCTTCAGCGGTTGAGCGAAGAAATACAGGGTCATCCCTAAGGGGATCGTCAAGTTTATCACATTTGAATACTATTGCGGACCAAGTCACTATGGATGGTTCACGATTATCCCTTGACGCACCACCATTTCAGCCAACTGCATCTGGTGTTAGTTCTGGCGAAAATGCTCGGTCCGTGCCACCTTTGGGCTCTATTTCAGTTAGGGATCTTCGTTTTGATATTCCTTCTGTTTCTAATCCCAATAGGGATCCACCAACCTTAAATATTCACAGAGATCCTCGTTTCGAATTTCCAATCGGACCTAATTCGACTGAGAACCCTCGTGTTGACCAGCCCTCGGATATTAATTTACAGAATAACTCTCGTTTTGAGTTTCCTTCTGGATCTAATTTAGGGAATGTTCCTCGATTTGAAAATTCTTCAGGCCAGGCTAATAACAACAGTGGCGCTGCAAATGCACCTGTTTCGATGGAAACTCTGATGGCGCTCATGGAGCAGTCAATGAGACAAACGCGTGCAGAAATTAGAAGGGAATTAAGTTCAGTTAGGGAAAATAATACAAATCGCTCATTTAATAGTCAGGCTACTCAGGATTTAAATGAGGGCTCGAATATTAAGCTTGAAAAATGGAAAATTTCATATAACGGGACAGGATCAGTTTCAGATTTTTTATTTAAAGTGGAAACACTCTGTTCAAGGACAAGATGCTCTAATGAACACCTGTTGTCAAATTTTCATGTACTGTTAGAAGGGCGCGCAGAGACTTGGTATTGGTTTTTCATGAGAAAGAATCCTAACGTCACATTTTGTGTGCTACGTCAAGCTATTATAAAGGAATTCGGATTATTAGAAACCGACCACGATATTATTTTTAGAATGCATTCACGTAGACAACAGCTAAAGGAAACTTATGATAGTTTACACACCGCAATTGTATCGATGAACCTGAGGCTTGAAAATCCATTACCAGATCATAAGATAATAGATATTTTGAAAAAAAATTCTAACGAGAGGTTAAAGCCTATGATTTTTAGCTATAGTACAAACAATTTAGATGACTTTAGAGATTTGGCCAGACAGGCGGAAATGGCTTTGCGTGAAACAAAGTTTCCTGGTACGAATGTAGGTCCAACACGAACCGTTAATGAGATTGGAATTTCGCCTCTAGATGAGGAGGACACTGAGGAAATTGATCCTCAGATTGAGGCTATTTACGTTCCCAGAAGTGGTATGAGAGTGGATTTTTCTAAAATCCTTTGCTGGAATTGTTTGTCCTATGGACACTCCTATATATATTGTCCCCTTGAAATAAAAAAACCATTTTGTTTCAAATGTGGCCATAAGGGTGTTTTGACACCAACGTGTCCGAAAAAGCACAATTTCCAGGGAAACCAACAAATGGGCGATCTGGCTACCGGGGACACTCGTCCATCCCATCGAACCCCGAGTTCAAATTAGTATTTAAACCGAATAAGGAATCGAAAAATTTTTCGGATTGTGGAAATTTTACCCGAAATTTAAGTACACCAAAAATTGAGTTTAGGGAAATTTCTACACAAACGGACGATTGTGATTCCTTTTTACAAAATGTTACTCCCAATTTTTCTAACCAGACTTACAATATACGCCGCGGGCCAACGCTAAAGATAATGAAATGCCGCATTAGATATAAAAAGCGCAAAAACGTGCGTAAACTTTTAGAATCAACCATTATACATGGACCCGATGATAGACCATTTGCTGAAGTTGAAGTTTTAAATGAAAATTTAACGGGTTTACTCGATACGGGAGCAAATGTTTCCATATTGGGAAGAAATTGTATGACATTTATCGAAAAGAATAACGTTTCATATAAAAAGTTTAGATCATCTGTACAGACAGCCAACGGGGCAAAACAAAGGGTAATCGGGTTTTGCACTTTGCCAATTTATTTTAGGAACATTACACGGATAATAACTTTCTATATGGTTCCCTCTCTCACCCAAGAGGCTTATTTTGGTGTAGACTTTTGGCGGGTGTTTGCCTTGGCCCCCGATATAATCAAACCCATTCCTTACATATCGGAAATTATCAGCGAGGAAAATGTTGATGATAACATGCATAATCTAACCCCAGAACAGAAATTAATTTTTGAGAAAACTGTTGCAGAGTTTCCATCATTTGAGAAAATCGGTCTAGGCTGTACAGATTTGCTAGAACATAACATCGACACGGGAGACGCAGTTCCTATTAAATGTAGGCACTACCCATTATCACCGCCTAGACAGGAGGAGGCGTATCAGGAAATCGATAGGTTGCTTAAAATGGGCATCATCGAAGAATCCAATTCTCCATGGTGTTTTCCTGTCGTGCTAGTACGTAAGCCTGGGAAGGTGCGCATGTGTATTGATTGCAGGAAATTAAACGCGGTGACAAAAAAGGACTCATACCCTTTACCGCATATTGGCGGATTGTTAAGTAGACTTAAGGACACGTTCTTTATCAGCGGCATTGATCTGAAGGACGCGTTCCTACAGATTAGACTGGCTGAATCCTCAAAGGAAAAAACGGCTTTTGCCGTGCCGGGGAAACCACTATTTCATTATAAATACATGCCCTTTGGACTTTGTAATGGTCCTCAGACCATGAGCCGTCTCATGGACAAAGTCATCCCGTCCAGGCTAAGGGAACGTGTATTTATATACCTCGATGACTTACTTGTATGTAGTCCGGATTTTGAGTCGCATATGGAGATATTGTCTGAGGTCGCTTCTTGCCTTCGGTCAGCTAAATTGACAATAAATGTTGGCAAGAGTAAATTTTGCCAAAAACAAATTAAATATCTTGGCTTTATTGTTGGCAACGGTTGCCTTAAAGTAGATCAGGATAAGGTAGAAACAATTCGTAATTTCCCCATACCAAAAACGCCAAAACAAGTGCGTAGGTTTATTGGCATGGCCAATTGGTATAGGGCTTTTATAGCAAATTTTTCTGACCTTGCAAGTCCATTGACGGACTGTTTAAAAAAGTCTAATGGGCCGTTTTTTCTTACAAACGAGGCAGTCGATTCTTTTGAAAAATTGAAAGTTGCTCTTTCTTCGGCCCCTGTTTTGAATCAGCCGGATTTTAGCAGGGAATTTACCATACAATGTGACGCGTCAAGAAAAGGTGTCGGCGGCGTTTTGCTTCAATTTGACGATAATGGTCTGGAACATCCTATCGCGTACACATCTCAGAAACTAAATAAGTGCCAACAAAATTATACGACGACTGAGCTCGAGTGCATGGCTGCCGTGGTATGTATTAACAGGTTTAGGCCATATGTAGAGGGTTTACCCTTCAGGGTTATTACAGACCACTCGTCCCTAAAGTGGTTAATGTCGACAAAAGATTTAAGCGGACGATTGGCTCGCTGGAGCATACAGTTACAGCGATATGACTTTAAGGATAGAACACCGAAAGGGGTCGTTAAATGTTGTACCCGACACTATTTCTAGGATGGACGTAGATGAATTGGCCATACACGATATTCCGCTGGAGATTGATCTATCCTCTCCTGAGTTTAATGGGGATGAGTATGGGAAAATTAGGAAAACTGCTAAAGAAAACAAGGACTCTCTTCCGGATGTTTGTATTTCCGAAAATCTTGTTTATAAACGTGTAAAATTTCGAGAAGGCTCCGAGGATGAAGAGGAAACTCTTTGGCGGCTCTGGATTCCAAAGTCTTTAGTTGATATCGTAGTAAAGTCGGCCCATGATTCCGTGAACTCCTGCCATGGTGGTTTGGCTAAGACGTTGGCCAGAATCCGACAAAAATATTTCTGGCCCACAATGGTAGGTGACGTTAGATCTTACATACAAAATTGTGATATATGTAAATGCATTAAATCATCTAATCGAGTTTCGCGACCTCTAATGGGTAATCAATTTTTGACAAATAGGCCATTTGAAAGATTCTACTGCGACTTCTTAGGTCCTTATCCCTTTTCGAAGTCCCAGAAGTCGGTTATATTTATATGCCTCGATCACCTTACAAAATTTGTTTTTTTGAAACCTTTTAAGGCCGCAACGACTTTAAATGTTACTACATTTTTCCAAGAGGAAATTTTTCCCACTTTTGGCGTTCCTAGGTATATCCATAGTGATAATGGAAAACAGTTCACTTCAAAGGAGATGAAATTTTTTTTTGAGCTTTATGAAATTGTCCATATCACGACTGGTTTCTACGCCCCCCATTCTAATGCGTCAGAACGTACAAACCGCGAGATTGTAACAAAAATAAGATACTTTTTAAGCAATCATAAAGAGCACAAGGATTGGGATAAGTACATTCCTCAGGTTTTGTCAATACTGAGGAGCGATTATCACTCTTCAATCAAATGCTCTCCGTACTATGCTACATTCGGTCAGAATATGGTGCAGCACGGCTCTGCATACAAGATATTGGATAAACTTGGTTGTTTATCAGGCGAGGATTGTAATATTTTGAGCAACGCTGAAAAATTGTTAAAAGTTCGAGGGAAAGTAAGGGAAAATCTTAACGTTGCTCACGAAAAGGCCACTAAGACTTATAATCTTAGAAGTAGACAAATAGAATTTCAAAAGGGTCAAATATTGTACAGAAAAAATCACGTTTTAAGCAATATGTCTAAAAATATCAATAGAAAATTTTTGCCGAAATTTATTAAGTGTAAAATAAGGAACAAAATAGGAAATAATTTATACGGTATTGAGGATATGAGAGGCAAATATGTGGGAAAATTTCATACATCCGATTTAAAACCTTAAATGCCCGGCTTTCGTGGGTCGAGCCACACCATATTTTCTTCAAAACTTAAAAATCCCTCTACACAGAAAAAAATTAAACTCCACTTTTAATTATAATATTTGTTGATTCAATTAATAATAATAATAATGTCAATTAGAATAATTTTTAGGGTTTTAATTGATTTGAGTTTCAATTAACGTTTTAATACTATCGGTTGGAGGTTCGGTTTCGTATTGTTTTCAGTTTCAGACGCATTTTAAATAGGTACTATAGAACCACACCAAAAGCTAACCACGAATTGACAAAGTTTTTTTTTTGAAAATTGGCAGGGTGAACTAAACTGCAAAATGAAAAAATCTTCAAAAACGAAAAAAAAAATACCTAAATAAAAAAATGACAAAAGTTGAAAACAATCTAGAATGGAAAAACGAAAATCACATAAGGTTGAAAGAGACAAATTTTGAATTTCAATTAAAATTACCAAAATGGTCATTATGTGTTGCAAATGCTTTAAAACTTGTGTTTAACAAATTCTCTATCAATTAGATATCTAATTCATCTTATTAAACTTTTGATTGAGGGCGAGTTTGAAATCAAACAAAGGTCTAATTGGAATTTTATTAACAATAACTTTTCTAGTGTAAGAATAAACTTTACATTAGGTTCAAGGTTACACATATTATTTTTTCTATAAATTCTAAATACCACTATAAAGTTTTAAATGAATATCTTTAAAATCCTTGAACATTGGCAGCAAATACGAGGAGAAAATCGGTCTTCTGTTCGTCCTCAGATAAAATCCTCAGATCGAAGCAGCTTTGTTACGATTTTTTTTTAATATATATTTTTGTTGATAATAAGTTTAGTGGAAATGGTGTAATCTGGGATCGATTAGCTTTCAAATTGTCTAGTATTAAAAATAAAGATTATCCATTAATTTTTTTTTGTAAATGTTGCAAGCAGAGTATCGAAATATTCGATATCGGTATACATCCCTTTTTAAATCATGATCAATTTGAAATAAATGTTGGTTTTAATCCTTACTAAAAGCTTTTGTGTCGATATGTATGTTTGATTTGTATAGTGAGAGATACTATGCGTTTGTACCATTGTGTATTAAAATGTTATATGCAAAAGGGAACAAAAATAATGAAAATCTCATTTTTATGACCCTAATTGCGGAATTTTGTTTTTTGTCTTCTTTTTACCAATTCAACCCATAGTTTTGTTTGACTTTGACATTACCTTGATAGATCACATTTTTGTTAAACCAAAGGCAATTGTACATTTTAAATTTCTTTGTAAATCATTTAGTGAGTTATACTTGAAAAAGTAAAGAAGTGAAAACCTCCGCAGTTAATAAAAATATTTTATACAATTAAACAAAATCGTTTGAGACTGTACATTTTTTCTACTTTTATTTTTACAAAATAAAAGAAAAAAAAAATAACTTAATTATTTTTGAGAAAATTTATAAACTCTATTTTGAAAAAAAAACAATTAAATAATTTTGGTTTATATTATCATCGATTGCTTAGAAATTAAAATACGGTAAGATTCTTCTTTTATTTGATAAATTTGAAACATTGTGATGCAAATAGGTTTTTTTTTTTATTTGAATAGAAATTTAAGGCTTCAATCCTTAATTGGAGTCAGGCCATCCCATTAAGGAAGCCTGTTAATGACAAATTCCGTATATCTTGCCCAACTAATAAATTATATTTTGGCGAACTACACATTTGGGAATTGAGACTATAAATAAAGGTTACGATAGCTCTCACATGGTTCAGGTGTCCACGAGGCCTTGAGGAGTCTGCATAGAATTACCAGTGGCCGGAATTAGTTAAAATCCCATTCTGATCCGGAGTTCAATATTTGCATTGTTTGGGAAAAAGTTAATCCAAAAATTTACCACGAAAATTTCCTTCACAAGCCACAAATTGATTACGTAACACCACGCTAAATTTTCGTTATCTGGTAAACTTCAAAAAAATGAAGCCGAACTGAAAGGAATTGCGTAAGAAATAATTATAACCAACTTAACGAACTATTTAAAATATAAATCGGAAAATAATTTGACACGTTTCGGATTGATCCAAATTTCAAAAAAAAAAAGAAGAAAGAATTTCATTGAAACATTTGAGTGCCGGAAAAAGAACTCTTTTTAGAATTCTGTGCTTTTCCATTTAAATTACAAATTATACTTATTTTGATTTTCTGAAATAGATAACTATTTCAACTTGAATACTTCCTACAAAGGGAGTATTCAAATAGATTTCTGTTCACTTAATTTTAATTAATGATCGGTCATAATCTTCCCGGCTTGAGAAATCATTTTTAAATAACTGTATTTTGAATCCTCTGTGTGAAAATTTAAATACAAGTAAAATTCTAAACTTACACAATTCAGAGATTCATAATTATTATATAAATTTATTGAAACTGAAAAAAAAATACATTTTTTTTCCCTGTAACAGGGACAATTGCAAAAGCCAAAATTTATTCGTAATTCAAATATATTTCAAAAATCAAAAAATTAAATTTAATTAAAATAATTGAACAAATTACAATTATTAAATTCATATAACTTATTTTAAAGTTAATATGAACAAATTTTATACTTTAATAATTTAAATCAAAAACATAAGTTTTAAATAAAACAAAGTTTAGAATTTTGAATTTATAATGATTTAGTTATAATTCCAATTGAAATTACAAAAGATACAATTTATTTAATTTTATCAATCACAATTGCCATATAATGGTTAAAAGAACGATAACTAATATTTTGATTTCGTATACATGTAATTTTAAGAAAAAAATAATTTTCTAATTATACACAAATAGTTTTACTAACATTTTTCTTTGAGTATACTAAAAGTATCTCTTATTTTTTTTTGAATTATTATTTTAACAAAAAAACAAGTAGAAAAGACTTTGCGAAGTTAAAACATTTTTTTTTGTTTATTCAATACTTCCAAATTTATTGTATTATTCTTCTTTATTAATATTTACAACTAAAATTATTTTTATTAAAGTGAAACATATAAGACAATAACAACACGCAGATTGCTGGGCCCATCAAACGAAACGGCGTGAATTGAAACACTTAACGTCTCTATATGGTAAAATTGTTGTAAAATTGTAAGTAATGATCTTTTAATTTTATATTATTTCTTTGATAAATTCTCTTAAAAAAGTTATGTTTAATATTGTTCTTTGCTTTAAACATTAGTGAATTTTATACCATAAGCAAATTACTATTGTTGGTATAGTAAGAACTTTTAGTATATTAGGAACTTTCAATGGATAAGGTTCGATTATTTATAATAAGAATAGGCTATGATTCTCTTGTTTAAAATTAACTTTAATGAATTTTTTTTACGTAATAAATTTCTTATTTTGAATTGTTAAATTTAAAATGAACTGCTAGACTATTTAATTATGGGAATGATGAATCAGGCAATATGTAAGTATTAAAATAACAGTCATGCTAAATTAAGGGACGGTTTTAAAATTATAGGGTATTGCAACTGTCTAGGTGTTCGGCTTTCATTAGCCAAATGGGTAGGGAGAATTGTACCCTTCATGGTGTAAGAACTTGCCATGAATTAAATTGTATTTTCATTTATTTTACTCAATATATTTAGAAATTTTTCTTTGCACACTTTTGGTAGATTTTTATGGCGAATTAGTGTGTTATATGATTATGCGTTAGAATATGAGTTAAGAGCAAAATTCTACCATTATTCGAGCTAGCTGGGAAAACCAATTTTAGCCCCTTAACCATTTTTCTCTTCTGTCAATAATTTGGCATTTTGATGAAAATCTAAAATAATTTTTATATTTTTTTGAAATTAAAATTAGCCAGCGCATAACACATTTTGTTTGCCCTTTCTAAAAAATTGCACTTTTTGTGTTCTTTTCTAAAAAATTGACAGCACTTTAAAAAGGAATCATGTTCTTTTAAAAATATGTCGCCCTATTAACATGCAAAAATGTTGCCATTTTCACCCTTTATAAAATGATGGGGTGAAAATGTTGCACTATAAAACAGCTGATTTTATAGTTTTGTTTTGAAAAAAAAAAAAAATATTTAAAGACGAAAATTAACAAATTTTGTTTTATAAATTATAATAATTTTAAAAAAATATACATTTAAATTGCTAAAAATGGAAAAAGCTGATGTAGTGATATGCGTAAACAATGTTGTTGGGGGTACTAATGGATTCTTCCACATCATCAGATGAAGAGGAAATGTGTGTTCTGCAGGAGCGAAATATTGTGCTTGCATCAATTCCTGAATCCATTTTAAATAAAAAAAAAATAATTAATTAAAAACAATTTGAATGCCAATTTGCAATTTGCCGCTTTTTTTATTTTTCAACTTGTTTTCTTTTATACACAAATCAGCTGTTCTAAAGCAGGGCAGCATTTTTTGTATAAATTCATGTTTTATTGTGACTATGAATATGGCAACATATTAAGAGGGTTATGACAACATTATTTAAATGTCACTTATAAAAATGCAACATTTTTTTGTCAGAAAAGAAAACGCCATATGTGTTGTCCAGTATAGTGAGTGGCAATTTTGACAAAATTTCATTTGGTTTTCTTAACTTGAAAAAAAAAAAATACAGTTTCACTTCGCTGCAGCAAACAAGATAAAAATATTAAAGTAATGTGACATAATAATACATTAAATTAAAGAACATTGTTTCCAATAAAAAACACAAAAACATAATAAGAATAAACAGAGATTAACAAAGAAAAAATTAACAAACGCAAACTAATTTCGAAAACTCGAATGCACAAAACACTTCATAGCTAGTGGACACAGTTTGAAGTGTTTTTCTCAAAACATGTTGTTTTTCTTATAATGGCAACATGGTATTATTATTTTCCAACAGTTCTTTATTCTTTTCCACTCATTTCAGAAAAACTAGTGCTTTGGAATCTAGTCTGAATGCCGTATAAGAGTGAAATCATGCGCTGATATCGAAAAATAAACTAAACACTTTTTGTAGGGTTGAAAATTGTTTGTAGAGTTGCCACATTTTTTGCGCCAACCCTAAACAAAAGTAAGTTGCATTTTTGAGCTCATCGCATGATTTTTGCAATAGAAATTATTATACATTCGATCATCTTAATACGATAATCTTAAAAAAAAAAATAAAAAAAAAATTAAAGATTTTCAGAAAATGTGTGAAAACTATGAGTCATTCCATGTCAGACCGAACACATTTTTTACAAGACCTCTTCCGATTTACTTTAAATTTGCCAGACGTTTTTAAGCATTAAAAATTATTTTACCCGTGATTCCAGAAAAAAATTAAAATTTTTTTTTGAAAAGGTTATGGTATGGGCATTTAAAATCGTCAAAATCGTGAAAAGTCATCCGACATGACAACTTTTAAACTGATGATTTTCTAAAACTAGTTAATGAATTTTAAAGTTTAATACCTTATTTTAAAGGCATTTGAATCTTCTTTTTTAATTTTTTTTTTTATTTTGAAAATTTGTTTTTTTTTACTTAACCCTTAAATCACTAAGACCGTCTACAGACGGTCATCACTTAAATCCAATTACATTAAAATTTAAAATATGCCAGTGGTTTAAGGGTTAATTTCTGTTTTCCACCATCTTCGGACAAGTCGGAAAATCTAAAAAAAATTTCTTAAAGCTCAATCTAACCTTAATATTCCCTGTAAATTTCAGATTGGAAGTCGAATGGATTCTATTTTTTCCGATTTTTTTCCATTGTAGTTCCACGAAAAATTACATTTTCTAGTAAAACATACAAAAAAATTCTAACGGCAAACAGAAAAAGCAAAACAAATAATGCTCAAGAACAATGTGAATTTGTTAGCTTGTGTTTTTGCATACATGCATGCATTAACATTTTCGTTAACACGCTTGAAAATATAATGTTCACATACAAAATGTACTTTTTCGTGGTACTGCAATGGAAAAAAAAGAATCCATTCGACTTCCATTCTAAAATTTACAGGGAATATTAAGGTTATATTGAGCTTTAAGAAAATATTTTTTTCAGATTTTCGACTTGTTCGAAGATGGTGAAAAACAGAAATTAAGTAAAAAAACCAAATTTTAAAAATAAAAAAATAAATTTAAAAAAATATATTTTCTAAAAAGAAGGTTCAAATACCTTTAAAATAAGGTATTAATCTTCTAAATCCATTCAGTAGTTCTAGAAAAACATTAGTTTAAAAGTTGTCATATCGGAAGATTTTTCACGATTTTGATGATTTTCAAATGCACATAACTTTTGAAAAAAAAAAATTTTTTATTTTTTTTTCTGGAAGCACTTGTAAAATATTATTTAATGAAGAATACGTAGTAAAATTTTGAAAGACATCGGAGACATCAAAGTCAATTTTTAGCAAAAATCGTTCGGTCTGACATTTAATGACTCATATACATTCCATGTGTTTATTTGGCACACTTTTTTGATACATTTATGTACACTCAGAATATTTCATGTATAGAAATACGGAAGTTTATTTCATTAATTTAATTTTGTGCATTACACAGAAATTTTGTGAATATTAATAATTTTCGTAATTTCGATTGTAACTTTAAATTCGGATATTAACAAAATTCATATGATTTTTTTTGTAAATGATACAAAACTACTGCAAATTTATGTTTGGTCTCGAATTTTTTTTTTTTATTTCTCTCACTATTTTAAATTCAAGTTATTCCGTAAATAAAACGCTTATTAAAATAACGAAATTTACATAAATATCACAAAATGTTTTTAAATTTGTTACATGTTTTAAAGTAACCGATTTGCTTCATATTTGACACATCTTCGTGTATTCAAATCTAAATACTATTATGCCAAGTTTCCACTGAATCGGATACAATTATTCAGATATCTGTAAAAAATATTTTGAATTTTTATGAAAATGTTAAACTTTTATTTTGCTATAAAATATTTGTTAGTGAACGTATTGTAATTCAATTTAATACTAAGCTGTAAATTGCTATTGTTTTTATTAATGCAGAAAAAAAAAATCATACAGGACTAAAGATAATCGCAGAATTCACAGGAGTACTCTATGCATTCCTGAAGAAACTTTTAATCTAGAGGCAAAAAGAGTCCTTTTTGAACAAAAAATTACTAAAATCAAATTTTTTTATAATTTACAAACTTAGAATAATTTTATTTTGAGCGTGAACAAGATATTATATTGAAGTTTTTTTGTTTAATTAAATGACTAGTTGTTGCCTTTTCCATTGCCAAAACCCCGGACCAGGTTATTGCAAAAATACAAAATTTTGATTTACAAATGCGGATATCTTTTGCAATTTAAGAGATAACCCATATGAGTAAAAGTTTATATTGTTAGAAGCAGATTCCAGGTGTTTCCGTTTTGAAAATCATATGGTAAATATAAATTTCCTAATTCCTAATTTGGAGTCTAATTTATCTGACGTTAGTTAGGGCTTTGTAAAGTTTCATGGCAATCCGATCATCCAGTAAGAGATGGCTGAATTATTTCCAAAACATTTATGATACACCCCACTGTGCAATATAGTTGTGGGCGTGTTGGACTGTTACACAGATGGTCTCGGGTTCGATTCCCGGTACAGACAACATAAATTTAGAAAAATAATATGTACGAAGTAAAATAATGAATCAGGGCTATGAACCAAAAAGCTTCAATAAGTTCAAGTACTCTCTATCAGGTGACGAGCAAGAACTTCTAAGACTTACCATCTCTCGCAATTACAGTGTTGCTCCGAGTATCTTTAACATTTTTTTTTTGTTCATAAGCGATGAATGTGTTTGATTTACTTGTACAATTTGTGAAAAATAAAAGAATTTTATTTTCGAAGAAAAAAAAGTTTCTTAATATTACGAAATATTTTGTAATTGTCCTATGAATAATAAGAACGAAATGAACGATTGAACCAAAAGACCGAATTTTGGTGAACGAATCATTTCGATAAAATTGAGTGAGTCGTTCAATTGAGCTAGTTCATTCATGAACGAAACAACTCTAGTTAATATCAACTTAAGAGCTAAATGAAATTGATTACTTAACTAATAGGTGGCAACCCCAAACACTTATAAAGGGTGTTTTTTATACAGGTATATAACTTTAAGTTGGCAACACTTTTTAACTGGCCGCCATTTTGTCAACTGTCAAGTGAATTATGTTTAGTTTGGTTTGGCATTTCAATATGAATAGACTGACGCCTAAACAAAGCTTCCGAATCATGGTTCTGTTCGCAATACGCGAATTTTGTTTAGCAATGAAGCTCACTTTTGGTTACATGGATACGTCAATAAACAAAACTGCCGTATTTGGAGTGATGATAGATAGTCCTCAAGTGTATGTTGAGACATCGTTACATACAGAAAAACTTACTGGTGGGTGTGCGTTATGGGCTGGTGGAATCATTGGTCCGTACTTCTTTAAAAACGATGCACAGTGGGATAAATCACAAAATTTGTGGAAATAATTCGGCCATTTGTTAACTTGTCGTCCGATTGCAACATGCATAAAAGACATAAAATGGAGTTTAAGTTTTGATTTTGAACCTTCCAGACCCTTTAGGGGCGGCAAAATGGCTGCCCAAATTTGGTTACTTTTTTCATAAAAAATTTTGAGTGTTTGCCATTTTTTTGTTTCTCATCCGATTTTCAAAAAATTAACATATTAGTAATCTTATTGTAAAGATGAACAAAAAACATGCTTACATGTGTGGGTTACCTAATAGTTTCCGAGGTATTGCGATTTGAAAATGTAAAATGCCAAATTTTGTCCGACTCAGGTCCAAAGTTTTTCGAATATCGGGAGAAAATTGGGACCAATTTTCGTTTTAAAATAACGGCTATTTAGCCAATAAATTCTTGATCGAATAAATAAAATATAAATAAAAAAATTTGTTCAATATCTTGTGTCAGTCAAAAATTACATTAGTTTAAAGTAGAAATTAAAAAAAAAAGTAAATTTTGGCGATATTTTCCCCAAAAAGCACCAAACTTCTTATCGCTCCAGACAAATATTTTTCTTCTGAACATATAAAGTATGTATACTTTTCTGGAAGGTCTTTTTATATAAATGCGAGTTGTGGTAAAAAAATTTTGATTTGTAAATACTTTTCCCCCCATCCGCTTCCAAAGTTGCCATAATTTTGAGGTAAATATCAACTTTAACTCACAGTTAAAATTTGTGCACGCCTCCAATTGGGTAGTGGAAACCGGTTTTAGATACTCCAACAGATACCTAATGTAGTGTGTCATTTCCAATCCTCGCTTTAAATGACGACATGGCAGCAAAAAACGAAAAAATACCATTTTTGGAATTTTTTTTTTTGTTTGTAGGAATTGTGGGAATGTTTTCAGAAAATCATAAATTCGGAAATTTGTTTCAATTTGTTTACCTTAAAGTCTAGTTAAATCCAAAAAATAATTGGATTATGTCAATTAATAAATATTTTATTGAATAGTGAAAATTTTCATTTAAGCAAAAACTGAAATTTTTACCTTCATATTTGGATTACCCAAGTTTTTGTTTTACCAAGATGGCTAAATTCAACCTTTTTTAAAAAAATCGCAATCTACAGGTAATTTTCTTTTCAACGATACCAAGCTCTGGTATGTTATGTTCATAACTTCTAAACAGAAAATCTTCAAATGTTAGCCATAATTCATATACTTCTTCTAAAGTGTCCTCGTATTTACATCTTACATAATTGGGTCAGGTAAAAAGGGTTTTATGATGTTCTTCATTAATGATATTAAAGGTTTTGTGGGCCCACCCAAAGATACGTGTTTTATGATTGCTACCCTCTCTTTTTATATTTTATGGGCCTTAGTATTTGAAGACCCAGTTAGTTACCTGGGTTATGATAGCTAATATTTGTACCTAATATTTGTATATAAATATGAATAGGTTTAGTTTTAAGTTCATAAAAAACTCGTCAATCATGGTAATAACAGTAAATCATGAAGCATTGTGCTTAACTTTGTGGGACAACTCAAAACTACAGAGATTTGAAAAGATTAACCTTGTAGTTGCATCAATTGAATCTTCACATCACACTAAATTGGACACTGCAGAAATATCTAAAATTGACAATTTTATTAAATTATTTGATAAAAAATGCAGTCCGTTTCCGGCTCTATTCTGAAATTTAAAACAATATACTATAAGTGAATGAATAATAGCCTGGAGATACATTTTTCGGCTGTTGGTGCACCCTGTAAGCCTTATAATGATTTGTGTGCAAAATCTAAAAAAAGAACATCGATTACTCTTTCTACACGTTTAAGTTTCTGACACGTTTAAGGAAATGTTAAAAAAAAGAAAATCGTTCTAAAGAGGCGTTGCAAATCGCAGATGTTCTTCCAACTGCATCACCAAAACGGCTTAAAAGGATTGTTAAAAGCATCCCCACCCCTTCATCGAATACAGATTTTACAGAAGAAGAAGCCATTGCTCTTATGTTGGAATTAGGGCTAAGCAAAAATAAATATCTTATTTTGAGAAAGGCTTTGATTGATAAAGGACACAAAATTCTGCCCTCATATAACGCAATAAAGGATAAGAAGGATAGTATCTTACCAAAACCTATTGCTGTTAATGAACATGAAGCTTGCACTGAATTGTGTACTCTGCTCGAAAACACAGCATCTAGGATTGTTTCCGACTTTTCTAGAGATCAGCTGGAAAGAGTCAATAATTGCGATGTTGCACTAATGTGCAAGTGGGGATGTGATGGCTTATCAGTCCTTCCTGAATACAAACATGCTTCCGAAGGCCAGAACAAATCAGAATATAAGAGCGTATTCATGTCATCGTTAGTTCCATTAAGAATTCATTCATATTCTACTACTGAGCCTTCAACAAGTAATGCTTTCGATGATGTATGGATCAATTCAGCACCTGGATCCAAAGCTTTTTGCAGACCCATTGGTTTCGAGTATATAAAAGAGCCAAACTGTACTACTATAGAAGGAGAAAAATGTACTTTGGGGCCAATTTGTATTGAGATTGGTGATTACAAGTTTAATATATCTTTTGATTTGAGCCTTACAATGATCGATGGAAAGGTTTGCAATGCCATAACAGACTATAGAAGGAGAAAAATGTACTTTGGAGCCAATTTGTATTGAGATTGGTGATTACAAGTTTAATATATCTTTTGATTTGAGCCTTACAATGATCGATGGAAAGGTTTGCAATGCCATAACAGACACGCTTCTCAATTTGGGAATGCACTATATGCAATGAAAAGAAATCACAGTTTTCAAATGTTTCCAAAGAAAGGACTATTAATAAAAAAGTATTGGGTTTTGGCATATCCCCCTTACATGACCGCATTCGGTTCATGGAACACTTCTTACACATAGCATATGATTTAAAGTATAAAAGCATAGCAGGAAATGAAGCAAAATCAGTAAGAAACAACGAAGAAATGTCAAAAATGAGGGCAGATGAAAAAAGGAGTATACAAGAAGACTTTAAAAGGCAGACAGGCTTAAACATAGATAAACCACTTGCTAGTTGCGGAAGTACAAACGATGGCAATACAGCAACAAGGTTTTTTAGAGACTTTGAAATTACTTCAATAATAACAGGAATTGACAAGGAGTTGCTTCGAAAGATCAACATCATGTTAATAGCAATTAATAGTAAACATAAACTAAATTCCTCAAAATTTGGAGTATATACCGACGAAATAACAAAACTTCTATTATCATTATATCCCTGGAAAGAAATGACACCAACAGTTCAGTAAGGTATTGTGCCATGGAAAAATCATCATTGAATTAAACATTCTTCCTCTAGGTGAACTAACAGAAGAAGCTCAGGAAGCAAGGAATCAAGATTTCAAACATGCCCAATTATTCAGTTCCAGAAAATGTTCAAGGCAATCGCAGAACGAAGATATTTTCAATAACCTATTACTGTCTTCCGATCCCGTCCTGTCGTCAATGAGAAAACGATGGATTTCTTATAACACATTAGCATCTGTAAATAATGAAGAATTAAAAGATTTGCTTTATCTGTTAGATATAAATAATGATGTGTCCGATTATTTTGTATTAAATAAAGAAACAACCTAATTTGTTTGTCTTTTTTTTTCATTAATGGAGAACATCATAAAACCCTTTTTACCTGACCCAATTATGTAAGATGTGAATACGAGGACACATTAAAAGAAATATATGAATAAGGGCTAGCATTTGAAGATTTTCTGTTTAGAAGTTATGAACATAACATACCAGTGTTTGGTATCGTTAAAAGGAAAATTACCTGTAGATTGCGATTTTTTTTAAAAAAGGTTGAATTTAGCCATCTTGGTAAAACAAAAACTTGGGTAATCCAATATGAAGGTAAAAATTTCAGTTTTTGCTTAAATGAAAATGTTCACTATTCAATAGAATATTTATTAATAGACATAATCCAATGATTTTTTGGATTTAACTAGACTTTAAGGTCAACAAATCGAAACAAATTTCAGAATTTATGATTTTCTGAAAACAATCCCACAATTCCTACAAATAAAAAAAAAATTCCAAAAATGGGATTTTTTTCGTTTTTTGCTGCCATGTCGTCATTTAAAGCGGGGATTGGAAATGACTTACACACTACATTAGGTATCTGTTGGAGTATCTAAAACCGGTTTTTCACTACCCAATTGGAGGCGTGCACAAATTTTAACTGTGAGTTAAAGTTGATATTTACCTCAAAAATATGGCAACTTTGGAAGCGGTTGGGGGGAAAAGTATTTACAAATCAAAATTTTTTTTACCACAACTCGCATTTATATAAAAAGACCTTCCAGAAAAGTATACATACTTTATATGTTCAGAAGAAAAATATTTGTCTGGAGCGATAAGAAGTTTGGTGCTTTTTGGGGAAAATATCGCCAAAATTTACTTTTTTTTTAATTTCTACTTTAAACTAATGTAATTTTTGACTGAAACAAGATATTGAACTAATTTTTTTTTTATTCAATCAAGAATTTTATTGGCTAAATAACCGTTATTTTAAAACGAAAATTGGTCCCAATTTTCTCCCGATATTCGAAAAACTTTGGACCTGAGTCGGACAAAATTTGGAATTTCACATTTTCAAATCGGAATATCTCGGAAACTATTGGAGGTAACCCATGTGTGGGTTACCTCACATGGGTTCTTTGTTCATCTTTACAAGAAGATTACTAATATGTTAATTTTTTGAAAATCGGATGAGAAACAAAAAAATGGCAAACACTCAAAATTTTTTATGAAAAAAGTAACCAACTTTGGGCAGCCATTTTGCCGCCCCAAAGGGTCTGGAAGGTTCAAAATCAAAACGTAAACTCCATTTTATGTCTTTAATGCATGTTCCAAATTTCATTGCAGTCGGACGACAAGTTAACAAATGGCCGAATTATTTCCACAAATTTTGTGATTTATCCCACTGTGCGATGCTGGTCACACAACCATGATGTGCAGGAGCTGTGGTTTCAACAAGACTGCGCAACATGTCACACAGCTCGTGCCACAATTGATTTATTGAAGGAAACGTTTGGTAACCGCATAGTTTCACGTTTCGGACCCGTGAATTGCCCTCCAAGATCGTGCGATTTAACGCCGCTGGACTATTTTCTGCCGATAAACCATAAACGAATGACCAGTTGGAGGACAACATTCGCAGCGTTATTGCCAATATACGGCCACAAATGTTGGAAAAAGTCAATTGGACTTCCAGATTAGACTAAGTCCAAACCAGCCGTGGAGGTCATATGCCAGTCATATTTAAATTATAATCCCAGAAGATTATCTTTCGATAAAGTAAATTTCATGTCAATTTAAAAGATTCGTCTTTGTTTTATTTAGTCCATTTCAAAGTTCTATGCCTCTATAAACAAACACCGTCTAAAACATATAAAATATTTTAGTTGTAGCAAAAAAGGCAGCTAAAATTTATAGTACTCAATACTGACATTTAGTATTATCAAATAATGTGAGGCTTTACCATAGATAACATAGATCTCCAACTCTTTGACATCAGCTGTCAGTGCACGTAATAATAAGAATGTGTTAGACTGGACATATGTGGTTTAGCTATACAAAAAATATTTAAATGTGTATGAAATTTGTTGTGTTTGTTGATAAAATAAAAGAAAAGAGAATCTATGTCCTTAACCTCCAAGAAGGTTCAATCGTTTTCTGGAGCTTATTAAAATTTGGTAGTTTTACTTGTTTTATTTCTTAAGAAGACAATTTCTAGGATTAAATAAATCATGGAAATACGTAGTCGAAAATTTAAAACCACCTCGCAATGATTCAAAACAAAACTAATTTTGATACAGAAACAATTTTATAAACAACTAAATTCAAAAGGATTGCCATATCCCATTGTTTTAATAGTTTAAAAATAAATTTTTTTAGTTAGAAGATCGATATAAGAATGGTTGCAAAATTTAAAGTTTTATTAGTCTATTCATAAAGTATAAAACTTATCTGTAAACTATTAAGTGTTAAAAAAGTACAGAAATATATTTTTTTTCTATTCATTGACTCTCTTGTCAAGTAAAATCGTTAAAAATTCTGTAGAAAATAGAGATTTTCTACTTCTATACTTGACATTTAACTCCATGTCCAAGAAAAAGATAACAAAACTATTTGTACTCATTACAAGAATGCTACGTTACATTTTTACTTTTACTTCTAAACTAATTAAGCCTTTGATATAGCCTACTCAAAATAACAAGGGTTTCTGATTCTTTATATTTGGAATATAATTTTTTTATACTCTCCACCATATGTGATGAAGGTAGTCAGTTTGAAGTGTGTTTGTCATGAAGTTTGTCATTCTGTTTTTAACTAATCGAAATATAGGTCTAAGTCCCATAAAGTACATATATTCTTATTGAATTTTAGGCCGATTTAGCGCCTGTTAAAATGGCGATGTACATTTTTCTGAAAAGTTTGGCATTGAAAATGAGCAAAATCGGTAAAGCCAAGTAGGAGTGAAAAAAATTTAAAATTTCCATACAAACCCAGCAGAAATAAATGGAACAACTTCTAAATGAATCACTTGTTTAAAAATATGCCAAGTAGGAGTTCTTTTTGAAGGGTGACAAGATGCTAATGGTAAAATAAATTTTTTTTTGAAAAGATTTGATTTTTTTAAACTTTTTTTTTAGTTCAATTTATTATAAAATTTTATAAAAATATAAAAAAAACTTCAAACTTAGAAAAGTTAACGCCGTGTATTTTATATAGAAAATTTTAGAATAATTTTTTAATTTTTAGTTAAATATTTAATTAATTTTTCATTAAATATTCTATTATATGCAGAAAAAAGAGCATCATGTTATGATAGTTTAAGAGCATCATGTTATGATTGAAACACGTAACACTCATAATAGCATTCCCATAATCATATTATGATTCTAGATGATGATAAAATCGTTCCCAGTGATTATACTATGTTCAGCGAGAATCATGTTTATGATTGTTATCATCATAATATGATAGTTTTTCGTCGGCAATCATGATTAATCATATTTTTTCTTTGCATGTATATAGCAAATTTTAAAAACATTTAGAGAAAATTCTTATAAGTTGATTGAAAAAAGCATAGAAAATTCTATATTGAAATATTTGTAACCATATTTATACATGTATGAAGTTTTTTGTTTAATATCGAATTTACATTATAAAATTTTTCGGTAGATTTCAGTTTGAAATTCAATTTGAAATCAGAATCGTCTACATTAGCAAAATTTCACAGCTGATTGGATTTCGATTGTACAACAAAAAATTATTTTTCTGAACAAACTAACCTTAAAAAAATAACCAAAACTAAAAAATTTCCAAAATACATTTTATTCAATGGCGTAGCGGGACACAAAATGTATGTGGGTCATTCCATGTGAAATCAATCAAAAATAGGTAAAAATTTTCAGGACCCCCTCCGATTTTGATGAAACTTGGTACAATTGTTACACTAATGGAACAACTGACAAATTCAAGTTTTTAGGTATTTACGTCGATTGGGGCCGAAAATATGGAGGGTAACAATTTCCTCCCAAATCTCCAAGTAGTTACGCTCTTTTACTCTAAAAATTCAATATCTTAGGTTATGCAATAGCTAGAACGCTCAATTATTTTTTGTTTTAAAGCTATTAATATGCTTTACAAAACTGCTACAACAATAAAAAAAATTAGGGGTGTGCCTCAGCTTGGGACAGGGTCATATCTTGCTATATCAGTCAAAAATAGTTTACTTGAAAAAAATATAAGGGTTCCTAACTAATTTAAAGGTCCTTGTAAAGGGTAAAGGAAATTGAGGGAATGTATCCCTCAATTCTTTTTTTTTAAATTGGGATTAGCCAAGAGTAAGTCTCAAAGAACATATTCCGAAATTTTTACCTCCGGACAGGATCATTCCATGTTAAATCAATTCAAATAGTATTTTTGACCTTCCCCGATTTTGATTAAATGCTCTAAAAATATGTACTTAAAACTTAAAAAATCAGCATGTATTTTTTTTAAATTTTATTAAAAACAAAAAAAAATAACATAAAACATAACAAAATACACAA
The DNA here is from genome assembly GCA_021234595.1 of Delia radicum. Classification (NCBI taxonomy): domain Eukaryota; kingdom Metazoa; phylum Arthropoda; class Insecta; order Diptera; family Anthomyiidae; genus Delia; species Delia radicum. Next base: position 177,561,416 of record CM037853.1, read on the forward strand.
AATCTCAAGGGGCTTGCATCAGGATAAAGTAGCATGTCAGAACATCTTTAAGCTTCAAAATAGAATTTTCCGATTATAATTTCTCTCCAACAATTGAAACTTTAATACTGTCTTGAGATCCAGAAAAAGTATGTACATTCGTAATTGTGGTTGAAGTTGAAAGAGGAATGAAGGCATGAAACTTTCTGGCTCCAGGAATACTTCGGCACAGACTTAATCTTTCGCTCAATAACTTTTTGAATTTCATACTCAGCAGCAGTTACAAAATTAAAATATATGTTGCGTATATTTTCCACGCACCAATCAAGCAAATGGCGAGAAGTCATTATTTGATTTTGGTATGGGCGCTGTAAACTTGCACGAGCAGCCAATCTTTTTACAGTACCACCCACTCCATCGCATGCTTCTTTACCATGCGAGGTTGCAAAGAAATGCCATGCCGCTGAGATAAAATAATCTTCAGTATGTTTGCATAAATTCATAAAGTTTTTTCTGTTTTTGAATTGAGAGGCGGCTCCATCAGAAAAGTAATAAATTTTTCCAACCTTAGCAAATTTTGATTTCAAAGAAGTAATCATTCTTTGTGTATATAAATAAACTGCAATTGCATCATGATCTAGGCAGTCAGATATGATCACAAAGCTTGTTGAAATAAATTACGAAGGGAAGAATGGTTACTTGAGAATTATTCCAATGAAAACGTTGGGTTTCATCTTGTACAACAAATTTATAATTTTCAGCAAAATCACAAATAATGGCAAACTCACACTCTTTCAAACTCACACTCTTTGTTTCCTTGAAAAAATTAAAAAACGCCTTTCTCATTTTGTATTTCTTTGCCTCGTTGCGCTGTAGTATGTGGTTCCGAATTCTTCTACTATCTTCCGCACCGCCCATGATTTTGGTAGGATCGTTAATTTTTCAGCTCTATCTTCAGAATTGTAAAACCTTTTCTTTAACTGCTGAATTATTTCTATTTGACTGTTTGTATCATAATTATCATCACTTTCATTCTCGGTCAGGTCGAATAATTTACGTTTTAGTGTATCGCACACTTTTCTAAACTTTTGTTAAGAATATTTCTGCTGATCCAGTTTTTTAATTACAACTGGAGACTCACCAATTCTGTTAAAGCTGACATTCAGAACTTCTATGACGTCTTGCCTTGCTATATTATTTACCATATCATCATCCACTGGCTCAACACTTGATCCTGCTTGTTCTTCATTTGTAGTTTCCACTGTATATAGCTTTCTGGATGCACCCAACAATTTTCGACATCTATCACACACTTTGCTACCTGGCACCACACCGTCTTTAACGTCCAACATCTAGTCTTGAACAGGTCTGACTGTTCGGCGGACACTGGCATGATGTGGTAAATTGTAAGGGTTACAACAATAAAGTTGCTTATTCATTGTATTTCAATATATAAACTTCAAATGCTTTATCCGGATATAGTGAACATACATTAAACGATGCTGTCAAACTCTAATTTATATTTCTTTCTTCAAAGAAAGTTTTAAAGAGACTGCTTTAATTATTTAACAGTTATTAGTCAAAAGGTCCGTCTGTTCAAAAAGAGTCGGAAACCACTGGTTAAATTATATTTCCAACGTTGACAAAAGGCTGTGCGTTCAAAAAAATGTTTAAATATTTTTAATTGTGTTTACACGAAACGTCCCGAGATAAAAATTTCAGAATATGTTCTTTGTGACTTACTCTTTGAGAATCCTAAGTTAAAAAAAAACAACGAGGAATACATTCGCCCCCATTTCCTTCACCCTTTACAGTGACCTGTTAATTTGTTAGAAACCCTATTTTTTCAAGTAAACTATTTTTGATTGATATAGCACGGAACGACCCCGTTCCAAGCTGAAAATTTCAGGATATGTTCTTTGAGACTTATTCTTCGAGAATCCTAAATTTTAAAAAAATCGGGAAATACATTCCAACCCCCCCCCTCCATTTCCCCCACTCTTCGTCACGACCTTTATATAAGGGGCACACCCCTAACTTTTTTGAATTTTTTTTTTTTGTTGTAGCAGTTTTGTAAAGAATATTAATAGCTTTAAAACAAAAAATAATTGAGCGTTCTAGCTATTGCATAACCCAAGATATTGAATTTTTAGAGTAAAAGAGCGTAACTACTTGGAGATTTGGGGGGAAATTGTTACTCTCCATATTTTCGGCCCCAGTTGACGTAGGTACCTACAAATTCGCATTTGTCAGTTGTTCAATTAGTGTAGCAATTGTACCGAGTTTCATCAAAATCGGAGGGGGTCCTGAAAATTCATGATTGATTTCACATAAAATGACCCATGTACATTATGAAATATACAATGTTATTTTTGCTAATGAAAGTGTTGGGGATGATCAGTTTAATGTAAAATATTCAATGTTTTGTAAGAGGTCTTGCCGGCGCCATTCAATGATGTGTCACTGTTTTTCTTGGTCGAAAACAAAAATATTTCGTATTCAGCTTGTAATACTTCTTTCAATGATTATAAAATCTTTTAATTTGTTGTGTTTCTCATAAACAGCTGATTAATGTTTACATAATTTTCTGTAAAAAAAACATCGTTTTCTGCAATTTTTTATATATTTCTGCACAGTTAGATTTCGATTAGACTTCGCTTAAATCTCAACTAAATTGCGATTTCATTTTGTATGTTAAATCTGTTTAAAATCCCAAATTTTTATTATATTTCGAAATCTACACGCAGAGAAAAGAAATGGTTGCAATATTATTTCGGCTTGAAAACTATGCTTCCTACAGCCATAAATGGTTGTTTCAATTAAATTATTGTTGTATCAATCATATTCCACCAATAATATGGTTGCTTTTATCATGTTCTAGTAAAAATTTCTCTTTCTTTTCAGTTATCATATTATTGTATTGTCTACAATCATAATAAAGCATTTAGTATCATGTTTCTCTATGTAACTACAGTCATATTATAGTTGCATCAACTATAAGATGATCATTCTTGTTTGAGATTTTGTGAAAAGAAGTTGTGAGAAACAGTCAGCCACAATAAATTAAAAAGTATTAAACAAATATACATTAAAAATAGACAAACATTGTAGTGGTTAATTAATTATAATGGAGATCTGATTTGCGGAAGTAGGAATAAGTTTGTAGTCTCAACCCGGTCTACCCTGGAAGTATAGGCAAAATTTTAATTGTAGCGCACAAACAACGTATTGGTGTTAATTGTAATGGTGATTTGTTTTGTGGAAGAAGGAATAAGTTGTAGTCTCAACCCGGTCTACCCTGGAAGTCTATGCAAAAGTTAAATTGTCGCGCACCCCTGAAATAAAGTTATTTTTATTATATGGACATGAAGGTGATACAAATTAAGTATAAAGTGATATAAAAAGTGTTTTATTTCTAATTGTATGTAGTTACGCCAAAAAATATTGTTAAAGAAAAAAATATGGAAGAAAAATATAAACCAAATGTACATTCTTTTAAGTCTGCAGTACGAAATAATCATAATATGTTTGCAATAATCATAATATGGTAATAAATTACGAAATTCTTGTCCATGATCATAATATGATAAAAATCCTTCCACGTAGTGGACTAACAGAGGTTCAATTGCTGCGAACGGCGCCGAATCGATAATTCACGGTCATCAACAACACTGGCGGATACAGCTGCAATATTTTCCTCAGTCCGCACTCTACTTATGCGTGTTGGTGGTTTAATGTCTAATAATGTAAATTTGGTGCGAAATTTAGTTACAGGATTCCGAATAGCCGCCTCAGAAGGTGGCCCAAACTGACCATAAATTGGAAGAAGTGCACGACACACTTTCTTAACCGAGTATGAATTTTGATAATAAAATTCAATAATCTGCAGCGTTGTTCGTTTGTAAGTGTATTCATGGTTAAATTATAGACCAAACTGAACATGTTTAACAGTGACATTTTAAACGAAAACAGCTGAGCTGCCCAAAACAGTGTTGCAAAAAAGAAAGTTGTTAAAAAATAAAGAAGGGATGGAAAATTTCCTTTTAGACTTTGTACCAAGCCGGCGGAATAATTGTACTTTTTCTACCCTCACCAAACTGGTTTAGTATGTCGAAAATTTGTACGAGCAGAGTCATATTTGCAGAAATTATTGTAAATTCTAGAATTTCATGTAGTAATATCACTCGAACTTTAGACCACTATAATCGCTTCAAGCTTGTAATTGGTAAAGAAAATCGTAGTTTTTTTTCTAATTTAAGAAAATATTTGCAAGTAGTTGTTAGAATGATTTAGGTCCATTTCTGCAGTCTGAATGTTTGTTTAAAGTTTCAAACAGTGATGCCAACTTGGTGCTTTTTGCACTATTTATGGAGCTTTTCAATGGCACAAAACACCAAAATTTTATTCATGGTGCACAAAACATAAAAAAGCTTTAAATTGGTGGTTTTGTACTATGTCGTTAGTGCTTTCTAACCAGTTTCGCTTTAGTTCAAAAAAACCCTAAAACTGTTCAAATATCCGTAAAGCTGAAGTAAAGACTATTGAAAACTCAATTTTTTTACAATTTTAAAACAAAAGGCCTTGCTTGTTAAATTAGTACGAGTAGTATTATTTTTTTATGTCGACAAATGTTTTCGAAAAAGTACGAACTAAACACCGATATGGTCGGTTAAGAAATGTGGTTACTTTATTTTAGCAGGAAATACAATTACAAAACTGTTTTCTGGTCAACTTGGGTTTATTTGTTTAACTTTGTAACCAAATTTAAAGAAAATTGTGTCTGGTGCTTTTATACACCTTTTTGAGCAGAAAATAAAGCTTTTTACAATATTTGTTGCTCTTTCCCAAATTTGGCAACACTGGTTTTAAAGTTCAGCAAGTTGAATCAGTACAAACATTTTAAATTTGGGCAATTTTAAATTGTACCCAAATGATTCGCGGCAGTACCAACGAAGGTCAAAATGTACCAAAAAGTGCAATAGTAGTATGTTTGACAATTTATATTTGATTAACAATTTATATTTGAAAATGGTAAATAAACGCTTTTTATTTAATTTAATATAAACATTTTATTAAAGTTTTATTAGTTTTTTGTTTTTATATAAATCGAGATTATTATCACATTATTTTTAATTTATAACGAAATATAACGATTTTATATTTAGAAATAGAATCAAAAAACGAAATACGTGAAATAATCTAGAGTTGTGTAGTTCATGAACGTTCAATTGAACGACTCGCTCAATTGAACGATATAAATCGTTCACCAATATTCGATCTTTTCCTTCAATATTTTTATTCATAGAACAATTGCATCTTAATTCAATCAAATAGCTTGCTATAGCAATTATTTTTTTTTTAGCAAATTGTAATAATATTGCTCCAAATTAGGAAAAACAGTTAAAAGTCATAAGAAGAAAATGTTTTTTTACACAAAATAAATCAATTTTTGTTAGAAAAGTTTCAATTTTATAACACTTTAAAAATTTGTGAAAAACTCGTAAAACATGAATTATGTAATAAATTGTCAAACGATCGACACATTTCACAGCACGCAGCTCAGTCACAGATCATAACAAAAATGAACAATTGAACGAACTAGCTAGCTCACTGATTCTAATTGAACGATAATGACAGAGTCACCATATGCTAAAATGGCAACGCTGATTAGCATACATTATATTTAGATTTACACAACCGAAACTAAATTATATAACTTTGCTAAGTTATAAACCAAATGAGAATTTATAAAATCTTCTTTAAAACAATTCTAAACATGGATGACAGGCAATACCGCTTAAATACGGTTACCGATTCGAAACCCTTTCAGCTGACTATCGTTATCCTTAAAATGCTGTTACCGAGGTAATTGAAAATTTAAATACCGTTATCCGTAAAATACCGTTACTGATATAACCGAAATACGAATAGCTCTAAAATACCGTTACTGAAATAACTAAAATACCGTTACCGAAATAACTAAAATACCGTTATCTATAAAATATCGTTACCGAAATAATCTACCAAGATCTGAAAAAAATGCTGTAAATAGATATATATTTCCACAAAGTTTTTTAATAAACTAGCCAGTCAGTAGAACTCATGCAAAATATAAAATAAAGAAAATAACGTTACCCTGACCGATACCCGCATCGAATCGGTTACCATCCATGATTCTAAACATGCGATTGTTACTAACACATACATACATACCATTTATAAAAACCGACTGCATTTACAAAAAAACAACAACAATATGTTGATGTCGTCATGCTTTTTTTTTTGTACGTATTAAATATGACATATTGTATACTTTGCATGCATACTTTGCGTATATACTTGTGTTACACATAAGCATTGAATGTAAGTCCGTATGATGAAATAAGTAGAATAATTTAAAATGTTGCTTCAAAATTTTTAGAGGTCTTCCCACATTTCACTCATAACTTTGAACGCGGATAACAGATTTTGATCATTTTCACTAGAGAACTGCTCATGATATCAATAAACAGTTTGACTGAAAATTAGCAACATCTCTTCTGTATTGGCGGAGTATATAAAGTTACCATGGACAGACGGACATGGCTATATCGACTTCTCTATTCATGCTGATCAATTTATGGGGTCCCAGAATTTTTTTAAAAGAATTACAAACAGTTGACATAGTGATATAGTGTAAAAATGGAAAAAACAAAATAACCTTAAAATTTGAAAAAGTATATGAGAATATTAATTCAAAAATTTAGAAAAGCGATGAAAGAAAAAAGGTGGTATTTTCTTTTACGTGTTATATAAAAAACATTTGTTTTAATACAACTAAACGCTTTTTAAATTAGTTAAATTGTACTAAATGTTGCCATTCGAAAATCACCTTCGTCCTAAGAGAATGAAAAATTAAACGCGAGAGGGACCGGTACACTCAGCGCTGCCAACTTTGACGATTTGTCTCCATTTTGACGATTTGTGAAGTCAAATATGATAAAATGACTATTGAAGATTTCACAAAATTTATTGTATGAAAAATGACGATTTATAAAGGTTTGTAGTTTTTAAAGAATTTTTAAATTTTTTTAATTATTTCTCTAAAATTTACTATCAAAATTTGATCAAGTTTCTTTTTATTTAAAATATCTATGGAAAATGTGATAAAATGATCTCAAATAAAATAAAAATTCTACATTTACCCATTTAATCATCAACTAAATATAAACTTCATTATTTTGAAAGTTTTATTTTAATATTATTTAAAAAATAACGAAATTCGAATGGAGTTTTTTTTATATATTTTACAAAGGCAACTCCAAAATCTTTATTTTTAATAATTTAAATTATTTAGCTTGAAAATCACTGATAAAAGAGTGATTTTCTACATATCTGATTCTTGGTACATAAATATTTTTCATTATTTCCCTCTTTATTGTATGCCCGAATCTTATGAAAATAAATATCGGGAAAAAATTTTTAAACTAAAGGCATTTTGCAGATTTTAAAATAGGTCAGTGATTTTAAAATTCCATTAGCCGAAAATGAGTAGTGGGAGTTGTGTTTCTAAGACTCAGAGTCGTTTGTAAAGGAACTAATGAAAAAGAACATTAAAATAGTGAAATAATTACAAATAAATTGATTAAAACGAAGTTGTCCCAACTCTAATTATGAGGAAGAATTGACAATTTTTTGATTTCACTATCATTAACGAAATCCAAAGCAGCAACCATACGTTTTTTTGATTCATAGAGAATCTTTGCATCAAAAAATGCTAGGCCTACAGCTTCTGGTGTTAAATACCATAAATAATGAGATCTTTAGCCAGATCGAAATACTAGTATCAACCTAGCTAATATGTTTGATTTGCTTTATTTTTGTGAATATACGGAGGTTGAAAGCTCGTTATAAATAGAAAATAACATAAAAATATTCTCGATGTATATAAAAACAAAAAACTAATATAACTGTAAAAAATATTACTTGAGCCCAGTGTTGCCATGGTTTTTTTTTTCAAAAAACTGTAAGAAAAAACTGTTTTTTAAGAAAAAAACTGTTTTTTAAGAAAAAACTGTTTTTTAAGAAAAAACTGTTTTTTTAAGAAAAAACTGTTTTTTTTTTTTAAATAAAAAACAGTTAATATGTGCATTTTGAATTCAATTGCATTTTATTTAAACATAAAATAACATAAAAAACATTAAACACATAACATATTTATATACACAGAAAAAAATATTTTTTGTGGTAGACTAACTTTTAATTATACTAAAAAAAAAATATATTTTCAAATTTATGTTATTACAGATCACAAGTTGTGCTCTGTTTTATTTAACAATAAGCCTAATATGTTTTTTTTTCTGTGTACTTGTTTAAAGTAAAAAAAAAAATATAATATAAAAAAACATATTTATATTTATATTAATTATTTAACATATAGCAAAAAATAGCTACAAAACCATAAAAAAGCAAAATAATTCATCACATTTTGAGTTCTTACTTAATTACATAAAAATATCAGTTATACCTTTTTTGATTAAATTTGATTTTCATTTCGTTTGATTGCACAAAATTACAACACAAACAAATGTTAAAAGAGAGTTAAAACTTACTACACAGTTGCATTCAATGCGTAGTATTACTTTTTATTGAAACATTTTGTGCAACTTTTGTATTAAATTTATAAATTCAAGTAATAGAAAGTAAATCGAGCAGGTAAACTGTTAAAAACTGGAAAAAAAGGCTGAATTACACAAAAACTGTTTTTTTTCATGAAAAACTGGAAAACTGTTACGCATCCTAAAAAACTGGAAAAAAACAGTTAAAACTGGCAATATGGTAACACTGCTTGAGCCAGAGTACACACTAAAATTTTTTTATATAAATAGAACATTTTTGGTCTACAAAGTTTAGTAACGGCATGATGCTTGTTAGGAAAAGACCTAACCACGTGCTTGATTACTAAGAAGACAAAAATGGAGCAAAATTGATGATTAATAGGTTTTTTGTTAAAGTTCTGCCTATTATGGAGGCTCTAGCTTTTCTTAAACTTCGGGTTCTGATGAGATCTTTAGCCAGATCGAAATACTAGTATCAACCTAGCTAATATGTTTGATTTGCTTTATTTTTGTGAATATATGGAGGTTGAAAGCTCGTTATAAATTGAAAATAACATAAAAATAATCTCGATGTATATAAAAACAAAAAAAACTAACGTAACTGTAAATTACAAAATTTGCTTAGCAATTCGCGTCTAACGTTTTCATCAATGCTTCTATATGAATATAAACTTTTAATCAAATTTAAGTCTTCACGAGGAGCTTCTGCTGCAATAGGCGCTTGTATAAATACTTTTATATACAATGATGTCACAAATATACAAATATCTCGTATACCGATTATCAGCCGCGCCTTGAAATCTTCTCATATTTGATGCTGTAGTGTCAACAAGATCCCATTCTTTAAGCATTTCATGAACTGCTATTGCCTGCTGCTTACCTGTACCCGAAGAAATCGCTGGTATTCCTAGCAACTGTTTGCTACCATTAAAAGATATAACTACCGGAAGCCGATCTACATGCTGAGTACCTGTTAACGACGGTAATATTTTCCATCCCATTGAACTGTGACGGCACTAATCATTTCATCATCACTTGAATATGCCATGGATGCTAATTCCTCAAAATCTTCTGCAAATAAAATAGTTATCGCACGATGCATGTTAAACGAAATACGAACATTTGACAAAATAGATTTCATTTCCCCGGGTATACAGAGCTAAGATGGACACGTGAGTGAATTTTAATGCAGGCTTAAAATTAAAACATTATGCTCACGCACGAAAATTTCTTATGCCCACGTTCATTCACGCTCACGTAAGAAAAAATCTCTCAAGTTAAAAAAAAAATCACGCTTACGAAAACCCACAGAATTAAAATAATAACAAAAACAAGCAACAAATTGTTGCTGCATTTATTTTTTAATTTCTAAAAACAAGAACTTACTTTCTTAAAAAACAGGTATTTTAAAAATGTCCGAATAATAATAACAATTAAAATGAAGTCATATGAAATATTATATAAAACATTTAAAAAATATTGCTAACTAATATTTGGCCTCAGATTTTTTTTTTGTTTTTTTTTTCTGGAAACATATAACATCATATTAAATTATTTTACTCGGGTGAAAATTAATTATAAATGAATTGTATACCAAATTCGTGTCAAATTTAACATGATGGCGGTTTTCAAACTCGAATACTTTTTCAGTTATCACAAACAAAAGAAATGCAAACTAACGTTAAAATTAACTCACGGACGGAACTGATCAAAATTAAATTTTATTCATGAAGTGTTACATTGGACGAAAATCAAAGTTTTTCTTCATATTAATGAAGTTTTTCATAAATATGAAGAGGCTTTCCCCTGAGTGTAGCACATATGAAACATTTAATAGAAACTTATGAAAATGCTTCATCCTATTTAAGAAATGCTTCATAACATTTAAGAGAAGAACTTTATAACAATATATGAAACTCCATCATCATATTTATGAAACGTTTCATAAATATGGAGAAGCCTGTCATCATTTTGCTCTTTTATTAAGCAGCTTCATCATATTTATGAAGTGTTACATTGGACGAAAATCAATGAAGTTTTGATGAAGCTTTTTCCCTGAGTGTACCACATACACATTTCAGATGTAAGTATGAAAATACTGCACTTTTAAATGTGCATGTGCGTGCCATTTTCTTATCATGCTTTTAATCCATAATACCCAAATCGGAAATGGGGATAATGTCATCGTGGCCTAAGTATTAAGAGAAAAATTCTACTACATTGTGTTCAATTTTTCTTAAAAGATTAACTTCTTATCTAAAATAATATACTTTTGAATCTTTAAGGCTAAAGGCTCCATTAGTCTTGCCGTTCCGTGACGTTTCTGTAACGTGCCGTTTCGGATGGCTGTTTTGTGTGATTAGTCTGTTCCGTCACAACATAGCAGCTTTGTCTTAACGACTATAGCAGGGGTGCCCAAGGCCTATGCGCTTGGTGCTCATTTGTTTTTGTAAAAACACTTAGCTATAGGCTGTGTGTTTTAATACACATATAGAGCGCTCAGCACTAGCAATACGAAATACACAAACAACTTTGTCTTATTAGTTTTTTTGTCGTTCTTTACTGTATACACGCAAGCGCAAAGCAACAACACTTTCGTATGCTTTGCTGGTAAACATTGAAATATTTTTTTCTTTTTCTTTGTATGTATTGGTTTTTACAACAAAAAATATTGAATAAAAATTAGTTTTTTCTTTAAATGTATTGGTTTTTGCTCTTCCATAAGGAACTCCTGGACTATAGTAATTGTTTGAGTACCCAGTGTGCCAAACGGATCCGTTTCGGATCCCTAACGGATCCGCATCTTCGTATTTTCTATCCGTAACGGAATCCGTTACTGATCCGTTACGGATCCGCAAGCGGGAGAAAAAACTCTCGAAAAAACGGATTCAAAAACGGATTTTATGTCCGTTTTTTGGATCCGTTACGGACTCGTTACGGACATCATATTAGGATCCGTTACGGACCCGTTTGTTTTCATAAAACGGATCCGTAGCGGAATCCGTTACGGATCAGTTTAGGATCCGCAAGCGGGAGAAATTCTTTAAAAAACCGGATCCAAAAACGGATTTTATGTCCGTTTTTTGGATCCGTTACGGACTCGTTACGGACATCATATTAGGATCCGTAAAGATTTAATATTGTGATGAATTTTTTGTTTTAATTTTTTTTTATTATTATTATTAAATTCACAGTCATTTGATAGTAAAGTAAAAACAATTCAGTCAGTTCATTTAAAATTAACATATAAAAGTAAAATACATTAAAAACATAAAAAACAATTCATAGAATATTAAAAAAAGTTTATTTACAAAAAAATAAATTAATGGCCTAACCCACGATTTTGAAAGAAAACATAAGCGCACGAAAGCCTGTCACTCACTTTGTATTGTTTTTGTATTTTTCAATTTACAAAATCAATTACAAAGTGAGTGACTGGGTTTCAGTCGCTTATGTCCTTCATTCGACATCGTGGGTAAGGCTGATCATTTATTTTTGTTGTTTTTGAACTCGGTCATGTGCGTAGTGGAAGAATTTTTTTTCCAACTTCCTCCACTACCGAAATTGGTTCGTTCACAAACTTCCTTTGGAATGCACCTGAATCAAACAAAAATATTTTTTATATTTTAAACTATTTAAAAACTTATGACCTACCAGAACTGTAAAGGAATCATTAATTTTTAGATTAATTAGCATGAATGATTATGCATTGAATTGGGTAAATTTTGAAATTATTTCACCAAATAAAAAATTTAATGAAATTTAATTCGAATTAATTCAAATGAATTAGAAAATAGTTGCAATTAATTTTGGACAATTCATTTGAATTGCAATTTGTTTTGCCAAACTTATTTGAATTGGAAATGAATTGCAATTCAATTTTTTTCAATTTATTTGAATCGATAGAAATTTTCATTAAATTTTTTATTTTGGTGAAAAGAATTAAATAAACATTAAGGTTATTCGTATTGAATTCAATGAAAACAGAATGATTCGTTTACAGCTCAGACACCAACCTCGAATAGCAGCAATTACAACTAAATTTTTGGCCGCTTTCTTGTTCTTGGTCCCCATCCAGGTCAATTTTTGTGCTCAAATTAGGCGATTACAATTAGCGATTACACTGTCAAATCGCGATTACACTGATTCCGTTTTTTTAACTCTATTACGGATCCGGAACGGGTCCGTAACGGATCCGCATCCGTTTTTGTGCGCATTGGGTAGTTGTAAATATAGTTGTAATATTATTATCATAATGTGTCACAAAACCTTTTTTTATGTTATTTTGTACGAGTTAGCTTATAAAACTATAAAAAAAATTTTTGTATTTTGTGTTTAGTTTTTTTTATGTGATAGCAATCAGCTGTTTTTTTGCTGTCACTTAACGTAGTAGAGAAAATTCTGTTTTTAACACACAACGTTACAGCACGCAACGTTACAGTTCAGACAAACTAACCACACACACTCATTTTCATACATCAAAAACAAATCAGCTGATTCGTCACGGAACGTAAAGTACAAACTAATTCCCTACGTTAACAATGTTTAGGGCTAATTTGTAACATAAACTCGGTGGAGGGTATACAAAAAAAATGGTAAACCCAATTTTAATTCATATACTTGTTTTTTTTTAGTACAGTGTTATTTTAACGCAAAATAGACAATCGCAATTAATAAATAATTAACATGGATTTAAATATATAAATAAATTTAATTTTTAGAAAGGTTGAGGTTAAGAAGAAGAATAAACGTTTTCCTCTAAAATAATTGACTGAAAACCGTTATCCTAAAAATAACGTTACCTAAATAACTAAAAACCCGTTACCGATAAAATACTGTTACCGAAATAAGTAAAATACCGTTAACGCTAAAACACCGATACCGAAATAACTGAAATATCCTTAATCCTAAAATACCGTTACCGAAATAAACCAAAATATCGTTACCCTTACCGATACCCGCATCTAATCGGTTATCATTCATGTAAACAATATAAATTTTCAAGTCGGACTAGATCAGTTTCTGCCCTTTTTATGGACAGACGTCATCAGTGAATTTTAATTTAAATTGTATTATTAATGATAAATTTTTTTCATTACATTACAAACATAAAAATACCAAGACCCAACTGCCTAACTATCATAGCCAAATATGCCCTTGAATGCAATGTAATTACCCTGTAAAACTAAACAAACAAAGATGAATATTCTGCATGAACGATTTGAGTGTTTGGTTATCTTGTAGTGTCAACTGGGGTTAAAAAAAACATATTATAGGAGTGGCCAGATCGTCGGCTGTGCTGGCATACCCGCGTTTTAGCTCGGCTAGAGCTCGCCGGTGTTGGGGGTGATTCTTCCCAACCTCTGGCTATTTTTGACACTTACAAAAAACGATGCCAGGCTTAATGTTAAAAAAAAAATAAAGAATAAGGGATGAAGACCCGAAGCAACCTATAAATTATATATTTAAATGACACTCCACGATCTTCCTATAATACACTCAAAAATTATAAAAACACTTGGCCGGTTTCATGCCAAGTCGGCAGCCCGTCCTCTTGAAGTTTATAAGGAGTTCACCTTGACATCCACGCCAGAAATTTACCGGATGTCTCAAACGCAGTCACTCCGCAGGCTACTTACCTTTCCCTTCTACCACTGCTCACTTATTTAGCAGGCCATTCTTATAAATGACAACATTTTTTACAATTTTCATATAAACGTTATAAACATTTCGGGTTCTTTATAAATAAATTTAATTTAAAATTGAAAAATTCATCTATTGCCTTATTTGGCCACAGGCTATATTTTTATACAAAAAAAAATAATTTATATAAAAAACAAAATTCTCAAAACTTAATTCATAAAAAGCAAAGAAGTAATTTGGAAATCACGGTGAAATAATTAAATTTGGCAATTTTAATTCTTTTTAATTTTTTTTTTCTACGACTTGAACATTTACACGTTTAGAATTCTGGATTGATGAAAGTCATCATTGGCAAAAATTTATGAAATTGGAATTAATAAATTAAAATGCTTCAAATGCGATAAAATAAATCCAACAGATAAGTATAGCTTTAACAGGTAAGTATGGCCTCAAAAGGTAAGTATTGTTCCAACAGGCAAATATAACCGCAAACTTAAAAATCTTCTTTTTCACCAAAAATTCAATATATACCCTTTAGGATTTTAGCAAGATGGAGGTATTCAAAAATGCTGCTGCTGACCGGAATCTTCCCAGGCGTTTATTAAGGCTTGACCGTAAGTTTTCAGTCCTTAGGTACATAGTTTCCGTGCGAAATTTTTCGTTGTTCTAATTATTTTATTTTCCTATTAAATATTTTTGCTATTGCTTTTCTTTTTCTTCAGAGTTCTTTTCAAATATTTTCTTTTATTCTAAACGCATTTAATTTTCTTCCTGGTAGAGACACCATTAGTGCCACCAACCCAGGGGCAACTTAACCCCTAAAGTATGTCGCAACCTACAGGCCTGAGCTCAACCCTATGTTCCGGCGCACTTTCCTTTTATAAAACCAAAGGATGTTGTATAAAAAAGGTTACACTATATGTGGACACTATATGTTTTCTCTAATCAATTATGTAAAAAAAAAAAACAATTTTAATATATTTATTTCCAGTTCCGTCCGTTAGAAGTCGTCCTGGTAAATCGGTCCCTATCCGTAATTAACCTTACACCCCAGGCTTGGTGGTGCCGATGCAGCTACTCCAGCGTTGGGTCAGACAGCGGTGGTTGTTGCGGCAGATGACGTTTAGCAAAAAAAGAATGTACTTGTGTGTTGTTGAAAATTTATTTTTATGTTTACTC
This sequence comes from Delia radicum, assembly GCA_021234595.1. Taxonomy (NCBI): domain Eukaryota; kingdom Metazoa; phylum Arthropoda; class Insecta; order Diptera; family Anthomyiidae; genus Delia; species Delia radicum. Next base: position 177,576,814 of record CM037853.1, read on the forward strand.
TTCCAAAAAATTTTAAATGTATGTATGTATGCAAAAACTTTAATAAAATACACAGAAACTCCTTCCGGTGTTGTTGTTGTAGCCAAATTTTATTTCACCCAGACCACTTGTCTGACCTTTCTCTCCAGTCGCAAATCCAAAAAGAAAGTTCCTAAATCTCCATTTTTCCATTTTTTTCCCCAAAACAAATTGACATCATCATTGTCAAAAAAAAAAACAATAAAAAAATTATCCGCAACTACACACGGTTGTTTATAGTGTAGTTTTTTTCCTAATCTATTACAAAACCTCAACACCTCACCCTCTTGTACCTACACATGACAAACCCAATCATCCTGTGATCCTTCAATGGATCCAGGATGAGAAGGAAACAATTCTGCCTTACTTTCATGCATTGTGTCGATTTGGCCCCAACTTGCCTTTCCAGGGTTAACCCCGTCAAAGGAAACACGATCTGGCAGCTCTAACTATTACAGCAGTGTAAATACGGCCTTGGATGAGAACTGGTCGGTAAAAGGTAGGAGAGCAATGTCTCATCATTAGAATTATCAATATCTGTTTTTCCTAGAAATTCCTAGAAGAAAAACTGTTTCGTCAATGGTGCTGGTTAGTAAATTAAATTTTCATTGTGGAATCTTCATTAACGATTCTTACAAAAAATTTGGATGAGAATTGGTCGGTAAAAGGTAGGAGAGCAATGTGTCATCATTAGAATTACCAATATCTGTTTTTCCTAGAAGAAAAACTGTTTCGTCATTGGTGGTGGTGGTCAGTAAATTCAATTTTGGCCGAACACTGAAAATTTGGCAGTAATTCGGGCGAAAAAGTGAGTTCAGTCGGACAGTTAAGTTGTGCCTAGAATTTCCAATTTATTTTTTTAATTTATTTTTATTTAAACGAAAATAAAATTAATAACGAAAACAAAAACAATTCACTATAAAATATATATTTACAAAAAATTAACTTAAAAATAATAAACTATAAAAACTCATCAAGAAAAAAAAAACATTTAAAAATTTTTTTTTTGTTAAAAAGTAAAAAAAAATTGCCGTGGTTGATGTTTTGGTGCTGGTTGATGTTTTGGTGCCGATTGATGTTTTGCTGTTTTCATCTTTCCGGGTTTTCCTTTTTGGTTCTTCCACTTTTTAACACAACAAGGCCTTTGCCACAATGCGGGCATTCGGTGGATTTCCGTGGAGACTATGAATATATAAAAAATAGTAAAAAAAATATAATAAAAATATATAATAAAAAAAATATAATACAAAAAAAAATAAAGTTTATTAAACTTACCATTATTTTCGATTTCGTCTCTACACTAGCCGCGTTGATTTCAAAATGTTTGAAAGTGAAGCCTAAAACTTTTAATGTTGCCACTTTACCAATATACAAAAACTTGGTAGCATTCTTACAGTTATTGTGAATGCAATATAGAAAAACAGCGCTACCACTGGTTTTCGAAAGATGGCGTTCACATCTTAGTACTATGAAAAAATAATTAGTAAAACCGTTGCCGTAAAGTAACTTTAGAGGTAAACATACACTACGCAATATTCTTGTGGAACTTTTGATATTGTCCAAAATATTACCATCATATTGGAAGGTTGTACTATATATTGGAAAAAATGAAAAAGGTTTGGGTTCTTATTGCGCAGCCATGAAATGAGAAAAATATTTTCTAGTGTGTTGGCCACGTTGTGTAATTTTTAAATACCTCCACAACAGAATGGTGACATATTTTATGCAACAGTATTGTGCATCTTATTGCACTGTGTAGGGCAAAATAACAATAATACTGACAATAATATTTCCAATAATATTGCAAAGTGTATAGATACCTTTAGGCGAATATATAGACATAATTTTTCCACTGCAAAAGTTAAAAGTCTGGCATTCCTGTTAAAACTAAAATAAAAAAGTAATGCCAAGTTCCAAAAAAGTTTGTTATGCCTATCTGGCATCTCAGGATTCTTAAAGTGACATAAACTTAAGGAATACGTCGAAAGCGGAAAAAAAATAAAATATATTTTATATAATTTATTATAGTGTTCTTTCTAGCTCAAACTGAAAGAAATTTTTTTTTTTATTGTATCTTTATTTACAATCTATTTTACAATATTAAGTAAATTATATAAAAAGGGGGTAATTAACTTACGTTATTAGGTTTCAGTAAACCTAATAACATTATATAATGTGAACTATTTACATGATTTACAATATTATTTTCTATATGGCAAATCTAATACATTTAATCTTTTTAGTCTTTTAATCTCTTCTGAGTCGTCCAATAATGTAATAGCTAGGGTATTTGGATGGCTAGTGAGCCTTTCTAGGTAACGAGAACTAAATCTGTTTATTTCGTTTTTTATGGTTGGAATCAGGAGATCCTTATGAATATGGTGGTTTGTTATATACCAAGGTGCTTTAACGATTTGTCGTAGCGTTTAGATTGGTATCGTTGTAAAATTTCTACGTTAGAGTTACTTGTAGTTCCCCATAACTGTATACCATATGTCCAAACAGGTTTCAATATAGTGTTATAGATTTTGTTTTCAAGGGTGAGTTAAGACTTTGGTCCTAACAGCCAATACAACTTTTTCGTTTTTATATTTAAATGTTCTCTTTTTTTTTTGATGTGATCTTTCCATGTTAGTCTTCTATCCAGATACATTCCTAAGTATTTGACACTATTGGTTTCAGGTATTTGTGATCCATTTATATAAACCGGAGAACAATCGTTTTTTCTCAAAGTAAATGTAATATGTACTGATTTTTCAGTATTAACTACAATTTTCCATTTTTTTAGCCATATATCTAGCATATCTAGTTCTCTTTGTATTTTTGTTGAAGCTATAATAGGAGATTCATCTGACGATATTACAGCTGTGTCATCAGCATATGTTGCAATTGTTACATCTTCAGTTAGAGGCATATCTGATGTAAAAATTGTATATAGGATGGGACCTAGAACGCTGCCCTGAGGTACACCTGATTTTATATGAAAAATTTTAGAAAATTCATCCTTTACTTTTACATAAAACTTTCTGTTATGTACATAAATACGATTTAAGTATTAAATACATTGGTGTTGGTAAAAAAGATTTAAGTTTAAACAAGAGACCTTGGTGCCAAACCCTATCAAATGCCAGTTTAACATCTAAAAAGACAGCGGAGCTATATAATTTTCTTTCAAAAGAGTCAGTAATTATATCAACTACTCTATGGATTTGTTCTGGAGTCCCATGTTGATGCCGAAATCCGAACTGGTGTTCCGGAATTATGGGCCGTAAAAACTGATAAAAAAACTGATGTGTTTTCTGTTTTTTTTACTCACACAAAAAAAAAATTTTAAAGAAAAAATAAAAAGAAATATGAAAGAAACTTTTAAATTTAAAATACAAGTGCTTTAAGTCTGTAGTACGAAATAACCATAATAAGTTTTGCAATGATCATAATATGGTAATAAATGTTGACGTAATTAGTTTCCGTGATCATAATATGATAGCGTGGACTATAGTATGGTGTCGCAAATTGGCTCATATTTATTTGCATAATTTTATTTGTTGATTTAAATGTACAAAATTATTTATTATTTGTTTTTGTTTTGATTGTCTGTGATGACCCTTAATATTGTTCAATTTATAACGATTTTATTTACATGCATTGTTGTTGGCATGTTTTATAAATTTTTTGTATTCCTCTTTATACATTGATTTTACTGCAGTATTTGGTTTCGTTAAGTTTTTTTATTAAAGAAACCGTTATTCCATTTGGGTAGAAACATAACAAACAGTGGCTCTTTGCTACATTTTTATTTTGTACAATTTAGTTTGCAAAGGAATAACACTGCGGTAAGTTCAAATGAGTTATCAATTCAATCCATCCTCAACAAAGTATTACAGACCAATAAAGTTTGCTTGCAAAAAGAAAACTAAAGATGCCATAACTGAAGAAGTTCGAAAAATAAAAGATCAAACTGAAAAATTTTATGACCAATGCATCGAAATTAATTTTAAAATGTTCCTTGCAATGATTGATGGAAAAGTCGCACAACTGAAACAAAATCTTCGTCAAGCTTAGGGTTGCCATTCGTACTGTTTTAAACAGTACATGTACTGTTTTTTGAAAAATGTACTGTTTTATTCACAACACCTAAAACAGTAAGCAAAAGTACTGTTTTTTGGATTTGTACTGTTTTTGTACTGTTTTTTTTTTTGTATATTTTACATATTTTCATATAAACAAGTTTTTTTTGCGTGTACAAAGAATATATATTTATTTAACCATGTTTTTTTTCGTGTGTACAATAGTTTTTTATATAAATTTTTTGAATCTCCCTGTATTAATTCCACTTCGTTTCTTTGTACATATATAAGTTTAATTTGTTTACTTTTCAAGCAATGGATGTTTGTAAACACAATTTTTTTCATGACACTGCCCAATGCAAAAAGTAATGGCGTCCAAACCAATAATTTTAGCCAATTTGACGAAATTTAGTCAATTTGATGAAATTTAGTCAATTTTACTTTTTTAGAGGATGTAAACTTGACGAAATTTTGTTGATTTGAATAAAATTTGTTAAATCTTAAAAAAAAAATTGACAAAATTTCGTTAAAGATCTACAAAATTTTTTTTGTTGATTTTACCTACGCTATTTGGTTCGGTGTTTTAACTTATTTAAAGTAAATATGTGATGTATTGAAGTAAAAGTTATGTTAACAATAAATACAAAAATGTACTGTTTTTTTTTGAAAAGTACTGTTTTTTTTTTCATCAATGTACTTTTTTCCACTTTTCAAATATGGCAACCCTAGTCAAGCTGCACCATATGCCAAAAAACATCAAGTCAATTAAGCCAACCGCCAACCATACGAATTTCGAATGTCCCCTCTTCATGCCAGAATTCGTTTTATGGAGCATATTCTTAAATTGGGTTATCATTTGGAATTTGGCCAGTTGGGCGAAACCGTGAGAAAATGTAGAAAAACGGTAGAAAAAAAACAGCTTCAAGAAAAATATCTTCAGCTAGGCCTTATTATTGGCCAGCCAAAACAGGGAAAAGGGAATTCAAATGATTGAAACACTGCTAGGAGATTTTTTTCCGATCCAGAAACTGCAGTATCTATCACAGGAGTACATTATGAATTAATAAGACGATTCCAAATCATATTAGAAGTTATAGCATGTAGCAGAAAGATAAATGCAAAAAAAGTTGGTCAGAGTGCCAATGAAACAGCAATTCCACAGTTCATAAAATGTTGTATCATGGAGAACAAATAGTTCAACACAATATGCTACCAATTGGAGATCTATCTGAAGAAGCACAAGAAAAAGGAAACAAAGACTAAAGATTCTTTCGCGAGCACAATACAAGAAAAATGTCCAAATGTTGTACTAATGAATATGTTATCACTATTTTGTTATGTACATCAGACCCATATATAGGGTAGCCAGACGTACTTTTTTCAGCAGTACGCGTACTTTTTTTTAAGTCAATGTACTGTTTTCTGCATAACCACTAAAAAAGTACGCTAAAGTACTTTTTTTTGCCTTTTGTACTTTTATTTGTACTTTTTTTCCCTGTTTAGTATCTTTAGTAACATTTTTTTTTCAGTGCAGAAAGATTCACACAGTTAGAAGCGCCCTGTTAAAATGCCTCTACAACCTGAACACATTTGTGGCGACTAACAGAAGTATTTTTTCGTGTTTTTTATATGAGAAGCAAAAAATCGCCAGTCGTGACGACTTTTCTTCTTTATATTAATCAATTGTCAGTCACCATCATTGTGATGAAACTCTTAATCAAAACAAATCGTAAATATTTTTGAAATTTGTATGTTTATTTTTTCTATACCACATTCAAATGCGGCAACTGAGAGAATATTCAGTTAAATGTTTACCTTTTGGAGAAAGGAAAGAAACAAGCTTTTAATTCAAAATTTAGAGAATGAACTGACAATTAAAACTAATTTTGAATTTACATGTGCAGTCTTTTAATTTTTTGAAACTGAAAATGGCAAAAATGGAATTGTTAATTGTTAAAGAATGATAAATATTTGTAAAATTTTTGAATTATTTAAAAAAGACATGTTCAACTAGGGTTGCCATATTTGAAAAGTGAAAAAAAAAGTACATTGATGAAAAAAAACAGTACTTTTCAAAAAAAAAACAGTACATTTTCGTATTTATTGTTAACATAACTTTTACTTCAATACATCAAATATTTACTTAAAATAAGTTAATACACCGAACCAAATAGCGTAGGTAAAATCAACAAAAAAAATTTTGTAGATCTTTAACGAAATTTTGTCATTTTTTTTTTTAAGATTTAACAAATCTTATTCAAATCAACAAAATTTTGTCAAGTTTACATCCTCTAAAGAAGTAAAATTGACTAAATTTCATCAAATTGACTAAATTTCGTCAAATTGGCTAAAATTATTAGTTTGGACGCCATTACTTTTTGCATTGGGCAGTGTCATGAAAAAAATTGTGTTTACAAACATCCATTGCTTGAAAAGTAAACATATGTAAAGAAACGAAGTGGAATTAATACAGGGAGATTCAAAAAAATTATATAAAAAACTATTGTACACACAAAAAAAAACATGGTTAAAAAAATATATATTCTTTGTACACGCAAAAAAACTTGTTTATATAAAAATATGTAAAATATACAAAAAAACAGTACAAAAACAGTACAAATCCAAAAAAACAGTACTTTTGCGTACTGTTTTAGGTGTTGTGAATAAAACAGTACATTTTTCAAAAAACAGTACATGTACTGTTTATAACAGTACGAATGGCAACCGTATGTTCAACAAACAAGTGATATTTAGTATTAAACATATTTTTTATTTTTTTTTTTAAGGACGTTTTCAATAAAAATACAAATGTACTTTTTTATTTTTATTTTATTAATTAATAATCATATAATTACAAATTATATACTATTACCCTAACCGAGCACTAGCTACTATGGCATTCGGCGCGTTGTAGCGAAAACAGACTAGTGCCTCTGGTAGGAATCGAACCCACGACCCCCGCACTGATAAGCCAGCACGCTACCAACTAGCCTACACATGTACTTAACAACAAATGTACTTTTTTTTATTAATTGTACTGCTTTTTTTTCTTTGATGTACTTTTTTGCCAATTCAATATCTGGCTACCCTACCCATATATGTCCAGTATTCGACAAAAATGGAAATCAAACTCAATCGAATTAGATGAAGATGCTAAACAACTTCTGGAAAATGAAAATCAAAGCTCTTTAGAAGAAATGTTTACTAATATTGTTTAATTTATAGTAGTTTAAAGATTATAATTTTTTTTAAGTATATATTTGTATTAATACATTGAAATAAAATATGTATATATTTTAAGTCAATGATAGAAGTTTAATTACTTTAAATTTTATCGATGTTCTGTTCCGATATATCCAAGAATACTATTTGGACATTGTTAGAAGTTTCAGTTTTATCCTTATACCAACTCTGACAGGGGCCAAATGTTGTCATTTTCTGACAAGAATTAAGTTCGAGTATAATAAATAATAATCAGTTGTAAAATACAACAGAAAAAAATACCCATTTGACATGTTAAAATATTCAACTTTTACACTGAAACTCAACAAAAAATAAAACGCATTTTTAACTCCCCATAACTTTTGTTACTATCAGTAGATTTTTACGTTTTAACGGCTAGATTTCCAATAAAATAAAATTCCATATAAAATTCCATATAGTTTTGCAACGCAGGTTATCATCCTTTCTTGTTTATGTTTGCTTTGTTTTCTCTATTAATGCCATGAAGAATTGTTTGAAAGTATTAATGGACTGAAAAAAGAGAAAAACAATATATAATCATATTCACATAAGTAAATATATTTTTTATTCTAACTACCTGGTTAGAAATCAATCCATTTATGAACATGTATGAACTCATTTATGCTCATATATACAGTGATTCGAGGTCATACATGTTCATATACCACTACAGTAGTTTTGATTTAACTGCCTTTTACTTACGTGCACTTTTCACATAACTGCACAAAATTTTGGTTTCGTTGTTATTTTACAAAATTACGTATGCAATTGCCTTCATTAAGTGCACTGTGTATACCTGCGCATTTAAAATAAGTGCCTCATGTTTTTGGCAGTTGTACATTATTTTCATACAAAAGATCGCCGTTAGCTGCCTCTTATGTTTTGCTTACTTAGTTAGTTAGGTTAGTTAACGCTTGTACCTACATAAATTTGTATGTAAAAACCTTATAAAATTTTTTATGAATGCTTTTTATTTTCGTTTTGTTGTTTTTTATATAAATTCTATTGTATGAAATAAACAATTAATAAAAATAAATTAAATCATATCTGGTCTTTGCAGTTTTCAACAATTTAGTTTACCTGCACTTTAAGTAGGGTTGCCAGACGGGCCTGATTTGGCCTGATTGTCAAGTTTTTTTATGCGCATCAAGTGAAAAAGTGATTTGTCAAGTTTTTTTTTTATAAGTTAATTTTTTTAATCTCAAATTTATTCTATCTATGTAATAATGCTTAAAAAAGGTAAGTTTATATTTCTAAAAAAAATCTGAAGCCCATATTTTTATTATCAATACAACTAAGGACTAATATGATGCATATTTTTCCTTCTGTGCAATTATAGTTTGAAAAATATAGTTTTATTTCAGTGCAATTATAATAAAAGTGCCAACACTGATATTTACCCCATTACTTAACACTAAATTGACAACATTGAACAGCTGATTTGCAATACGTACATTTAGGCTTTTGCAAATAAAAAGTAAGTTTATATTTTTGTTTGTTAATTTGTTTTAACGAGTATATTATTTGCAGAATATTTTATTGTGCTACGTTGGATTAGTGAGAATATAACGAAAATGCTGGAAGATAACGAAAATGCTGGACCATCGAAAAAAGCACGATATACTGTTTACTTGGATAGATGGAATGTGGCACCAGAATATTCTAATTGGATACAAAAGAAAGATCAGTACACTGCATTGTGTAAATTATGTCAGACCCAAATTTCAATAAAATATGAAGGCAGTTGGGCATTAAATAGACATATAAAAACTAAAAAACATGCCCAAATGGTATTGTCGCAAAAGATGTCCCGGAACATTTCGAATTTCACTGTTTCAGCAGAAACTACAATTGAAACACAAACTGCACGGGCTGAACTATTATGTGTTTTTCATAACGTATTACACGGCCTCAGCTATAACAGTTTATATTGCCAAATAAAAATGAGTCCTACTATATACTGCGATAGTAAAATTGCCAACAAAATAACATGTGGGCGTACAAAAGCAGCAGCTATAACAAGAAACGTTTTGGGTCCATATTCTCAAGCAAAAGTTGTAAAAGCCTTAAAAGAATGTTGGTATTATTCCGTAAGTAATGATGCTTCAAATATCGGTAACGTAAAAACCTATCCGTATGCTGTACAATATTTTGATCCCGAAACTGGGATACGTAAACAAATTTTAGATTTTTACGAAGATCCTGATGAAGCGTCTAAGGATATATTTGGTAATATTATTAGAATTACATATGATAATAAATTAAAAATTGAACAAATTACATCGTATAGTGCAGATAACGCAAATGTCAATTATGGTTTATATAATTCTGTATTTCAAAAACTTAAAAATGAAAATAGTCAAATTATAAAAGCAAATTGCAATTGCCATGTTATTAATAATTGTATTAAAAATGCTCTTAACGCTTTATCTGTCGACGTAGAAAACATTGTGATCAAAATATATAATGAATTTAGCTCTTCGGCTGGGTCTACAAAAAAATTAAAACAATGTTTTGAATTTGCAAACATCGAGTACAAAAATCTCCTTCGACATGTGCCCACAAGATGGCTTTCACTTCTGCCAGCAATTGACCGTTTGTTATATTGTTGGCCGGCAGTAAAAAGATATTTTCTACAAAAAGGTAAAAAAAAATTGCCGAAAAGTTCTTTGGGAATTCGTAGCCCATGGAATTTCCGACATAGAACTTGTAAATGAAGATGATGAATGCACAATTGAAGGTTTGTCCGAGGCATATTTATATTTTATTCATAATGTGATGCACGAGTTCCAAGCCGCTACATTAGCTTTAGAAGTGACTCATGCACAATTGTAGAACTACATAACGTAATGTCCAATCTTATGAACAGTATTCAAAGCCGTATGAATGATAATTTTTATGGAAACAAAGTCGTTGCAATTATGAAATCCCTTTCCCCTGATGAAATAAGTAATTTCAAGTTCGAAGCAATGAGTTTCTTAACAGAGCTACCAGTTATTTAGCCGAACGGTATGATTTTGGAGAAACATCAATATACAATCAAATTTCCTGTTTAAATATAAAAAAGTCCCTTCTGACATGGAATAAGCTGTTAGAGCTTCCGCATTTATTAGGCATTTCAAATGACATTGACAATGATAAACTGTATGCCGATTACTGTGTTTTTCGAGAAGTATACGATAGTTTACCAAAAGATATACCAAATGATAAAATATGGTCACATTTTCTAAAAAAGTGTGCAGAAAGCAATCTTCAAAATTTAAAAAAGTTGATCTCATTTGTGTTTTCCATTCCAATAAGCAATGCCTTTTGTGAAAAAGCATTTAGTGTTTTAAATAATTTATATACTAAAGATAGGAATAGAATGTCCTTCGATCTTATAAAAGCCGAGCTATTAATAAGAATAAATTTTAATGAGGATTGCAAAAATTTTCAAAATTTTTTAACAACACCCGATGGTAGAGAACTAATTAATTCTGTATCTAAAAATACAAAATATATGTGGCAAAATAAATAGTACCTACTTATATTTATATTTTTAAGTAACGCCTAAGTTTTCTATAAAATATATAAAGACTGAATTCTATCGTTTAACACAACAAGTACTGAATTTTTATTGTTATATTTTTTTTGTTTCTTTTATATTGTTTCTGTTATTTTTACTTTTTATGATTTTTTTGTTTTTATTCTAATAATTTTTATAAAAAAAATAAAAATTAAATAAAAAAACAATAGTATGAGTGTTTTTAATTGTCAAGTTTTTTTTTCAAAATCAAGTTTTTTTTTGGTCAATGTCAAGCTTTTTGGCAAATTGGATCTGGCAAGCCTAACTTAAGGCAGGTAACCAATTTGAGTTAGCAACGCTTTTGGCTTACCTGCACAAAA
>CM037853.1:177588126-177686790 GCA_021234595.1 Delia radicum
GAACAATATGAATTTGTTAGCTTGTGTTTTTGCATACATGCATGCATTAACATTTTCGTTAACACGCTTGAAAATATAATGTTCACATACAAAATGTACTTTTTCGTGGTACTGCAATGGAAAAAAAAGAATCCATTCGACTTCCATTCTAAAATTTACAGGGAATATTAAGGTTATATTGAGCTTTAAGAAAATATTTTTTTCAGATTTTCGACTTGTTCGAAGATGGTGAAAAACAGAAATTAAGTAAAAAAAACCAAATTTTAAAAATAAAAAAAAAAAATTTAAAAAAATATATTTTCTAAAAAGAAAATACCTTTAAAATAAGGTATTAATCTTCAAAATCCATTCAGTAGTTTTAGAAAAACATTAGTTTAAAAGTTGTCATGTCGGAAGATTTTTCACGATTTTGATGATTTTCAAATGCACATAACTTTTTGAAAAAAAATTTTTTTATTTTTTTTTCTGGAAGCACCTGTAAAATATTATTTAATGAAGAATACGTAGTAAAATTTTGAAAGACATCGGAGACATCAAAGTCAATTTTTAGCAAAAATCGTTCGGTCTGACATTTAATGACTCATATACATTCCATGTGTTTATTTGGCAACTTTTTTGATACCTTTATGTACACTCAGAATATTTCATGTATAGAAATACGGAAGTTTATTTCGTTAATTTAATTTTGTCCATTACACAGAAATTTTGTGAATATAAATAATTTTCGTAATTTCGATTGTAACTTTAAATTCGGATATTAACAAAATTCATATGATTTTTTTTGTAAATGATACAAAACTACTGCAAATTTATGTTTGGTCTCGAAATTTTTTTTTTTTATTTCTCTCACTATTTTTAAATTCAAGTTATTCCGTAAATAAAAAGCTTATTAAAATAACGAAATTTACATAAATATCACAAAATGTTTTTAAATTTGTTACATGTTTTAAAGTAACCGATTTGCTTCATATTTGACACATCTTCGTGGATTCAAACCTAAATACTATTATGCTAAGTTTCCACTGAATCGGATACAATTATCAGATATCTGTAAAAAATATTTTGAATTTTTATGAAAATGTTAAACTTTTATTTTGCTATAAAATATTTGTTAGTGAACGTATTGTAATTCAATTTAATACTAAGCTGTAAATTGCTATTGTTTTTATTAATGCAGAAAAAAAAATGATACAGGACTAAATATAATTGCAGAATTCACAAGAGTACTATATGCATTCCTGAAGAAACTTTTAATCTAGAGGCAAAAAGAGTCCTTTTTGATCAAAAAATTACTAAAATCAAATTTTTTTATAATTTACGAACTTAGAGTCGTTTTATTTTGAGCTTGAACAAGATATTATATTGAAGTTTTTTTGTTTAATTAAATGACTAGTTGTTGCCTTTTCCATTGCCAAAAAACCGGACCAGGTTATTGCAAAAATAGAAAATTTTGATTTACAAATGCGGATATCTTTTGCAATTTAAGAGATAACCCATATGAGTAAAAGTTTATATTGTTAGAAGCAGATTCCAGGTGTTTCCGTTTTGAAAATCATATGGTAAATATAAATTTTTGAAGCTCTAAATATTTTTGAATACCCAAGGTATCCTAATTTGGAGTCTAATTTATCTGACGTTAGTTAGGGCTTTGTAAAGTTTCATGGCAATCCGATCATCAAGTAAGAGATGGCTGAATTATTTCCAAAACATTTATAATACACCCCACTGTGCAATATAGTTGTGGGCGTGTTGGACTGTTACACAGATGGTCTCGGGTTCGATTCCCGGTACAGACAACATAAATTTAGAAAAATAATATGTACGAAGTAAAATAATGAATCAGGGCTATGAACCAAAAAGCTTCAATAAGTTCAAGTACTCTCTATCAGGTGACGAGCAAGAACTTCTAAGACTTACCATCTCTCGCAATTACAGTGTTGCCATGTTTGAAGCAATTCATCTTTCCCCACCTTTCATCTCTGCACTATAACCTTTCCAAAGAAAGCAACATATAAATAAATAAGAAGAATTTCCTTAGTGTTGCTTCTCTTTATAAAAAAAAATATCGGCAGCCTTCCTGATAAGTCAGCGTGTGAAATGTTAAATAAAACAAATCATGCTGAGTACTTTTATAATTGATTATATAATGTTTAATTAAACATTTTTATATTTTTTATAGAAATCGAAGAACATAATCAGGTACTTAAAAGCTCCGAGTATCTTTAACATTTTTTTTGTTCATAAGCGATGAATGTGTTTGATTTACTTGTACAATTTGTGAAAAATAAAAGAATTTTATTTTCGAAGAAAAAAAAATGTTTCTTAATATTACGAAATATTTTGTAATTGTCCTATGAATAATAAGAACGAAATGAATGATTGAACCAAAAGACCGAATTTTGGTGAACGAATCATTTCGATAAAATTGAGTGAGTCGTTCAATTGAACTAGTTCATTCATGAACGAAACAACTCTAGTTAATATCAACTTAAGAGCTAAATGAAATTGATTACTTAACTAATAGGTGGCAACCCCAAACACTTATAAAGGGTGTTTTTTATACAGGTATATAACTTTAAGTTGGCAACACTTTTTAACTGGCCGCCATTTTGTCAACTGTCAAGTGAATTATGTTTAGTTTGGTTTGGCATTTCAACATGAATAGACTGACGCCTAAACAAAGCTGCCGAATCATGGTTCTGTTCGCAATACGCGAATTTTGTTTAGCAATGAAGCTCACTTTTGGTTACATGGATACGTCAATAAACAAAACTGCCGTATTTGGAGTGATGATAGATAGTCCTCAAGTGTATGTTGAGACATCGTTACATACAGAAAAACTAACTGGTGGGTGTGCGTTATGGGCTGGTGGAATAATTGGTCCGTACTTCTTTAAAAACGATGCACTGTGGGATAAATCACAAAATTTGTGGAAATAATTCGGCCATTTGTTAACTTGTCGTCCGATTGCAACATGCATTAAAGACATAAAATGGAGTTAAAGTTTTGATTTTGAACCTTTCAGACCCTTTGGGGGCGGCAAAATGGCTGCCCAAATTTGGTTACTTTTTTCATAAAAAATTTTGAGTGTTTGCCATTTTTTTGTTTCTCATCCGATTTTCAAAAAATTAACATATTAGTAATCTTATTGTAAAGATGAACAAAAAACATGCTTACATGTGTGGGTTACCTAATAGTTTCCGAGGTATTGCGATTTGAAAATGTAAAATGCCAAATTTTGTCCGACTCAGGTCCAAAGTTTTTCGAATATCGGGAGAAAATTGGGACCAATTTTCGTTTTAAAATAACGGCTATTTAGCCAATAAAATTCTTGATCGAATAAATAAAATATAAATAAAAAAATTTGTTCAATATCATGTGTCAGTCAAAAATTACATTAGTTTAAAGTAGAAATTAAAAAAAAAGTAAATTTTTGCGATATTTTCCCCAAAAAGCACCAAACTTCTTATCGCTCCAGACAAATATTTTTCTTCTGAACATATAAAGTATGTATACTTTTCTGGAAGGTCTTTTTATATAAATGCGAGTTGTGGTAAAAAAATTTTGATTTGTAAATACTTTTCCCCCCATCCGCTTCCAAAGTTGCCATATTTTTGAGGTAAATATCAACTTTAACTCACAGTTAAAATTTGTGCACGCCTCCAATTGGGTAGTGGAATCCGGTTTTAGATACTCCAACAGATACCTAATGTAGTGTGTAAGTCATTTCCAATCCTCGCTTTAAATGACGACATGGCAGCAAAAAACGAAAAAATACCATTTTTGGAATTTTTTTTTTATTTGTAGGAATTGTGGGAATGTTTTCAGAAAATCATAAATTCGGAAATTTGTTTCGATTTGTTGACCTTAAAGTCTAGTTAAATCCAAAAAATAATTGGATTATGTCAATCAATAAATATTTTATTGAATAGTGAAAATTTTCATTTAAGCAAAAACTGAAATTTTTACCTTCATATTTGGATTACCCAAGTTTTTGTTTTACCAAGATGGCTAAATTCAACCTTTTTTAAAAAATCGCAATCTACAGGTAATTTTCTTTTCAACGATACCAAACACTGGTATGTTATGTTCATAACTTCTAAACAGAAAATCTTCAAATGTTAGCCCTTATTCATATACTTCTTCTAAAGTGTCCTCGTATTTACATCTTACATAATTGGGTCAGGTAAAAAGGGTTTTATGATGTTCTTCATTAATGATATTAAAGGTTTTGTGGGCCCACCCAAAGATACGTGTTTTATGATTGCTACCCTCTCTTTTTATATTTTATGGGCCTTAGTATTTGAAGACCCAGTTAGTTACCTGGGTTATGATAGCTAATATTTGTACCTAATATTTGTATATAAATATGAATAGGTTTAGTTTTAAGTTCATAAAAAACTCGTCAATCATGGTAATAACAGTAAATCATGAAGCATTGTGCTTAACTTTGTGGGACAACTCAAAACTACAGAGATTTGAAAAGATTATCCTTGTAGTTGCATCAATTGAATCTTCACATCACACTAAATTGGACACTGCAGAAATATCTAAAATTGACAATTTTATTAAATTATTTGATAAAAAAATGCAGTCCGTTTCCGGCTCTATTCTGAAATTTAAAACAATATACTATAAATGAATGATAGCCTGGAGATACATTTTTCGGCTGTTGGTGCACCCTGTAAGCCTTATAATGATTTGTGTGCAAAATCTAAAAAAAAGAACATCGATTACTCTTTCTACACGTTTAAGTTTCTGACACGTTTAAGGAAATGTTAAAAAAAGAAAATCGTTCTAAAGAGGCGTTGCAAATCGCAGATGTTCTTCCAACTGCATCACCAAAACGGCTTAAAAGGATTGTTAAAAGCATCCCCACCCCTTCATCGAATACAGATTTTACAGAAGAAGAAGCCATTGCTCTTATGTTGGAATTAGGGCTAAGCAAAAATAAATATCTTATTTTGAGAAAGGCTTTGATTGATAAAGGACACAAAATTCTGCCCTCATATAACGCAATAAAGGATAAGAAGGATAGTATCTTACCAAAACCTATTGCTGTTAATGAACATGAAGCTTGCATTGAATTGTGTACTCTGCTCGAAAACACAGCATCTAGGATTGTTTCCGACTTTTCTAGAGATCAGCTGGAAAGAGTCAATAATTGCGATGTTGTACTAATGTGCAAGTGGGGATGTGATGGCTTATCAGCCCTTCCTGAATACAAACATGCTTCCGAAGGCCAGAACAAATCAGAATATAAGAGCGTATTCATGTCATCGTTAGTTCCATTAAGAATTCGTTCATATTCTACTACTGAGCCTTCAACAAGTAATGCTTTCGATGATGTATGGATCAATTCAGCACCTGGATCCAAAGTTTTTTGCAGACCCATTGGTTTCGAGTATATAAAAGAGCCAAACTCTACTACTATAGAAGGAGAAAAATGTACTTTGGAGCCAATTTGTATTGAGATTGGTGATTACAAGTTTAATATATCTTTTGATTTGAGCCTTACAATGATCGATGGAAAGGTTTGCAATGCCATAACAGACACGCTCTCAATTTGGGAATGCACTATATGTAATGAAAAGAAATCACAGTTTTCAAATGTTTCCAAAGAAAGGACTATTAATAAAAAAGTATTGGGTTTTGGCATATCCCCCTTACATGACCGCATTCGGTTCATGGAACACTTCTTACACATAGCATATGATTTAAAGTATAAAAGCATAGCAGGAAATGAAACAAAATCAGTAAGAAACAACGAAGAAATGTCAAAAATGAGGGCAGATGAAAAAAGGAGTATACAAGAAGACTTTAAAAGGCAGACAGGCTTAAACATAGATAAACCACTTGCTAGTTGCGGAAGTACAAACGATGGCAATACAGCAACAAGGTTTTTTAGAGATTTTGAAATTACTTCAATAATAACAGGAATTGACAAGGAGTTGCTTCGAAAGATCAACATCATGTTAATGGCAATTAATAGTAAACATAAACTAAATTCCTCAAAATTTGGAGTATATACCGACGAAATAACAAAACTTCTATTATCATTATATCCCTGGAAAGAAATGACACCAACAGTTCATAAGGTATTGTGCCATGAAAAAATCATCATTGAATCAAACATTCTTCCTCTAGGTGAACTAACAGAAGAAGCTCAGGAAGCAAGGAATCGAGATTTCAAACATGCCCAATTATTCAGTTCCAGAAAATGTTCAAGGCAATCGCAGAACGATGATATTTTCAGTAACCTATTACTGTCTTCCGATCCCATCCTGTCGTCAATGAGAAAACGATGGATTTCTTATAACACATTAGCATCTGTAAATAATGAAGAATTAAAAGATTTGCTTTATCTGTTAGATATAAATAATGATGTGTCCGATTATTTTGTATTAAATAAAGAAACAACCTAATTTGTTTGTCTTTTTTTTTCATTAATGGAGAACATCATAAAACCCTTTTTACCTGACCCAATTATGTAAGATGTGAATACGAGGACACATTAGAAGAAATATATGAATAAGGGCTAGCATTTGAAGATTTTCTGTTTAGAAGTTATGAACATAACATACCAGTGTTTGGTATCGTTAAAAGGAAAATTACCTGTAGATTGCGATTTTTTTTTAAAAAAGGTTGAATTTAGCCATCTTGGTAAAACAAAAACTTGGGTAATCCAAATATGAAGGTAAAAATTTCAGTTTTTGCTTAAATGAAAATGTTCACTATTCAATAAAATATTTATTAATAGACATAATCCAATGATTTTTTGGATTTAACTAGACTTTAAGGTCAACAAATCGAAACAAATTTCAGAATTTATGATTTTCTGAAAACAATCCTACAATTCCTACAAATAAAAAAAAAAAATCCAAAAATGGGATTTTTTTCGTTTTTTGCTGCCATGTCGTCATTTAAAGCGGGGATTGGAAATGACTTACACACTACATTAGGTATCTGTTGGAGTATCTAAAACCGGTTTTCACTACCCAATTGGAGGCGTGCACAAATTTTAACTGTGAGTTAAAGTTGATATTTACCTCAAAAATATGGCAACTTTGGAAGCGGATGGGGGGAAAAGTATTTACAAATCAAAATTTTTTTTACCACAACTCGCATTTATATAAAAAGACCTTCCAGAAAAGTATACATACTTTATATGTTCAGAAGAAAAATATTTGTCTGGAGCGATAAGAATTTTAGTGCTTTTTGGGGAAAATATCGCCAAAATTTACTTTTTTTTTAATTTCTATTTTAAACTAATGTAATTTTTGACTGAAACAAGATATTGAACTAATTTTTTTTTTATTCAATCAAGAATTTTATTGGCTAAATAACCGTTATTTTAAAACGAAAATTGGTCCCAATTTTCTCCCGATATTCGAAAAACTTTGGACCTGAGTCGGACAAAATTTGGAATTTCACATTTTCAAATCGGAATATCTCGGAAACTATTGGAGGTAACCCATGTGTGGGTTACCTCACATGGGTTCTTTGTTCATCTTTACAAGAAGATTACTAATATGTTAATTTTTTGAAAATCGGATGAGAAACAAAAAAATGGCAAACACTCAAAATTTTTTATGAAAAAAGTACCCAACTTTGGGCAGCCATTTTGCCGCCCCAAAGGGTCTGGAAGGTTCAAAATCAAAACTTAAACTCCATTTTATGTCTTTAATGCATGTTCCAAATTTCATTGCATTCGGACGACAAGTTAACAAATGGCCGAATTATTTCCACAAATTTTGTGATTTATCCCACTGTGCGATGCTGGTCACACAACCATGATGTGCAGGAGCTGTGGTTTCAACAAGACTGCGCAACACAGCTCGTGCCACAATTGATTTATTGAAGGAAACGTTTGGTAACCGCATAGTTTCACGTTTCGGACCCGTGAATTGCCCTCCAAGATCGTGCGATTTAACACCGCTGGACTATTTTCTGCCGATAAACCATAAACGAATGACCAGTTGGAGGACAACATTCGCAGCGTTATTGCCAATATACGGCCACAAATGTTGGAAAAAGCCAGTTGGACTTCCAGATTAGACTAAGTCCAAACCAGCAGTGGAGGTCATATGCCAGTCATATTTAAATTATAATCCCAGAAGATTATCTTTCGATAAAGTAAATTTCATGTCCATTTAAAAGATTCGTCTTTGTTTTATTTAGTCCATTTCAAAGTTCTATGCCTCTATAAACAAACACCGTCTAAAACATATAAAATATTTTAGTTGTAGCAAAAAAGGCAGCTAAAATTTATAGTACTCAATACTGACATTTAGTATTATCAAATAATGTGAGGCTTTACCATAGATAACATAGATCTCCAACTCTTTGACATCAGCTGTCAGTGCACGTAATAATAAGAATGTGTTAGACTGGACATATGTGGTTTACCTATACAAAAAATATTTGAATGTGTATGAAATTTGTTGTGTTTGATGATAAAATAAAAGAAAAGAGAATCTATGTCCTTAACCTCCAAGAAGGTTCAATCGTTTTCTGGAGCTTATTAAAATTTGGTAGTTTTACTTGTTTTATTTCTTAAGAAGACAATTTCTAGGATTAAATAAATCATGGAAATACGTAGTCGAAAATTTAAAACCACCTCGCAATGATTCAAAACAAAACTAATTTTGATAGAGAAACAATTTTATAAACAACTAAATTCAAAAGGATTGCCATATCCCTTTGTTTTAATAGTTTAAAAATAATTTTTTTTAGTTAGAAGATCGATATAAGAATAGTTGCAAAATTTAAAGTTTCATTAGTCTATTCATAAAGTACAAAACTTATCTGTAAACTATTAAGTGTTAAAAAAGTACAGAAATATTTTTTTTTTCTATTCATTGACTCTCTTGTCAAGTAAAATCGTTAAAAATTCTGTATAAAATAGAGATTTTCTACTTCTATACTTGACATTTAACTCCATGTCCAAGAAAAAGATAACAAAACTATTTGTACTCATTACAAGAATGCTACGTTACATTTTTACTTTTACTTCTAAACTAATTAAGCCTTTGATATAGCCTACTCAAAATAACAAGGGTTTCTGATTCTTTATATTTGGAATATAATTTTTTTATACTCTCCACCATATGTGATGAAGGTAGTCAGTTTGAAGTGTGTTTGTCATGAAGTTTGTCATTCTGTTTTTAACTAATCGAAATATAGGTCTAAGTCCCATAAAGTACATATATTCTTATTGAATTTTAGGCCGATTTAGCGCCTGTTAAAATGGCGATGTACATTTTTCTGAAAAGTTTGGCATTGAAAATGAGCAAAATCGGTAAAGCCAAGTAGGAGTGAAAAAAATTTAAAATTTCCATACAACCCCAGCAGAAATAAATGGAACAACTTCTAAATGAATCACTTGTTTAAAAATATGCCAAGTAGGAGTTCTTTTTGAAGGGTGACAAGATTTGATTTTTTTAAACTTTTTTTTAGTTCCATTTATTATGAAATTTTATAAAAATATAAAAAAAACTTCAAACTTAGAAAAGTTAACGCCGTGTATTTTATATAGAAAATTTTAGAATAATTTTTTAATTTTTAATTAAATATTTAATTAATTTTTCATTAAATATTCTATTATATGCAGAAAAAAGAGCATCATGTTATGATAGTTTAAGAGCATCATGTTATGATTGAAACACGTAACACTCATAATAGCATCCCCATAATCATATTATGATTCTAGATGATGATAAAATCGTTCCCAGTGATCATACTATGTTCAGCGAGAATCATGTTTATGATTGTTATCATCATAATATGATAGTTTTTCGTCGGCAATCATGATTAATCATATTTTTTCTTTGCATGTATATAGCAAATTTTAAAAACATTTAGAGAAAATTCTTATAAGTTGATTGAAAAAAGCATAGAAAATTCTATATTGAAATATTTGTAACCTTATTTATACATGTATGAAGTTTTTTGTTTAATATCGAATTTACATTATAAAATTTTTCGGTAGATTTCAGTTTGAAATTCAATTTGAAATCAGAATCGTCTACATTAGCAAAATTTCACAGCTGATTGGATTTCGATTGTACAACAAAAAATTATTTTTCTGAACAAACTAACCTTAAAAAAAATAACCAAAACTAAAAAAATTTCCAAAATACATTTTATTCAATGGCGTAGCGGGACACAAAATGTATGTGGGTCATTCCATGTGAAATCAATCAAAAATAGGTAAAAATTTTCAGGACCCCCTCCGATTTTGATGAAACTTGGTACAATTGTTACACTAATGGAACAACTGACAAATGTAAGTTTTTAGGTATTTACGTCGATTGGGGCCGAAAATATAGAGGGTAACAATTTCCTCCCAAATCTCCAAGTAGTTACGCTCTTTTACTCTAAAAATTCAATATCTTAGGTTATGCAATAGCTAGAACGCTCAATTATTTTTTGTTTTAAAGCTATTAATATGCTTTACAAAACTGCTACAACAATAAAAAAAATTAGGGGTGTGCCCCTTATATAAAGGTCGTGACGAAGAGTGGGGGAAATGGAGGGGGCGGAATGTATTTCCCGATTTTTTTAAAATTTAAGATTCTCGAAGAATAAGTCCCAAAGAACATATCCTGAAATTTTCAGCTTGGAACGGGGTCGTTCCGTGCTATATCAATCAAAAATAGTTTACTTGAAAAAATAGGGTTTCTAACAAATTAACAGGTCACTGTAAAGGATGAAGGAAATGGGGGCGAATGTATCCCCCGTTGTTTTTTTTAACTTAGGATTCTCAAAGAGTAAGTCACAAAGAACATATTCTGAAATTTTTATCTCGGGACGTTTCGTGTAAACACAATTAAAAATATTTAAACATTTTTTTGAACGCACAGCCTTTTGTCAACGTTGGAAATATAATTTAACCAGTGGTTTCCGACTCTTTTTGAACAGATGGACCTTTTGACTAATAACTGTTAAATAATTAAAGCAGTCTCTTTAAAACTTTCTTTGAAGAAAGAAATATAAATTAGAGTTTGACAGCGTCGTTTAATGTATGTTCACTATATCCGGATAAAGCATTTGAAGTTTATATATTGAAATACAATGAATAAGCAACTTTATTGTTGTAACCCTTACAATTTACCACATCATGCCAGTGTCCGCCGAACAGTCAGACCTGTTCAAGACTAGATGTTGGACGTTAAAGACGGTGTGGTGCCAGGTAGCAAAGTGTGTGATAGATGTCGAAAATTGTTGGGTGCATCCAGAAAGCTATATACAGTGGAAACTACAAATGAAGAACAAGCAGGATCAAGTGTTGAGCCAGTGGATGATGATATGGTAAATAAAATAGCAAGGCAAGACGTCATAGACACAAAATAATTGAGCGTTCTAGCTATTGCATAACCCAAGATATTGAATTTTTAGAGTAAAAGAGCGTAACTACTTGGAGATTTGGGGGAAAATTGTTACTCTCCATATTTTCGGCCCCAGTCGACGTAGGTACCTACAAATTCGCATTTGTCAGTTGTTCAATTAGTGTAGCAATTGTACCGAGTTTCATCAAAATCGGAGGGGGTCCTGAAAATTCATGATTGATTTCACATAAAATGACCCATGTACATTATGAAATATACAATGTTATTTTTGCTAATGAAAGTGTTGGGGATGATCAGTTTAATGTAAAATATTCAATGTTTTGTAAGTGGTCTTGCCGGCGCCATTCAATGATGTGTCACTGTTTTTCTTGGTCGAAAACAAAAATATTTCGTATTCAGCTTGTAATACTTCTTTCAATGATTATAAAATCTTTTAATTTGTTGTGTTTCTCATAAACAGCTGATTAATGTTTACATAATTTTCTGTAAAAAAAAACATCGTTTTCTGCAATTTTTTATATATTTCTGCACAGTTAGATTTCGATTAGACTTCGCTTAAATCTCAACTAAATTGCGATTTCATTTTGTATGTTAAATCTGTTTAAAATCCCAAATTTTTATTATATTTCGAAATCTACACGCAGAGAAAAGAAATGGTTGCAATATTATTTCGGCTTGAAAACTATGTTTCCTACAGCCATAAATGGTTGTTTCAATTAAATTATTGTTGTATCAATCATATTCCACCAATAATATGGTTGCTTTTATCATGTTCTAGTAAAAATTTCTCTTTCTTTTCAGTTATCATATTATTGTATTGTCTACAATCATAATATAGCATTTAGTATCATGTTTCTCTATGTAACTACAGTCATATTATAGTTGCATCAACTATAAGATGATCATTCTTGTTTGAGATTTTGTGAAAAGAAGTTGTGAGAAACAGTCAGCCACAATAAATTAAATAGTATTAAACAAATATACATTAAAAATAGACAAACATTGTAGTGGTTAATTAATTATAATGTAGATCTGATTTGCGGAAGTAGGAATAAGTTTGTAGTCTCAACCCGGTCTACCCTGGAAGTATAGGCAAAATTTTAATTGTCGCGCACAAACAACGTATTGGTGTTAATTGTAATGGTGATTTGTTTTGTGGAAGAAGGAATAAGTTGTAGTCTCAACCCGGTCTACCCTGGAAGTCTATGCAAAAGTTAAATTGTCGCGCACCCCTGAAATAAAGTTATTTTTATTATATGGACATGAAGGTGATACAAATTAAGTATAAAGTGATATAAAAAAGTGTTTTATTTCTAATTGTATGTAGTTACGCCAAAAAATATTGTTAAAGAAAAAAATATGGAAGAAAAATTTAAACAAAATGTACATTCTTTTAAGTCTGCAGTACGAAATAATCATAATATGTTTGCAATAATCATAATATGGTAATAAATTACGAAATTCTTGTCCATGATCATAATATGATAAAAATCCTTCCTAAAAATTTTCCACGTAGTGGACTAACAGAGGTTCAATTGCTGCGAACGGCGCCGAATCGATAATTCACGGTCATCAACAACACTGGCGGATACAGCTGCAATATTTTCCTCAGTCCGCACTCTACTTATGCGTGTTGGTGGTTTAATGTCCAATAATGTAAATTTGGTGCGAAATTTAGTTACAGGATTCCGAATAGCCGCCTCAGAAGGTGGCCCAAACTGACCATAAATTGGAAGAAGTGCACGACACACTTTCTTAACCGAGTATGAATTTTGATAATAAAATTCAATAATCTGCAGCGTTGTTCGTTTGTAAGTGTATTCATGGTTAAATTATAGACCAAACTGAACATGTTTAACAGTGACATTTTAAACGAAAACAGCTGAGCTGCCCAAAACAGTGTTGCAAAAAAGAAAGTTGTTAAAAAATAAAGAAGGGATGGAAAATTTCCTTTTAGACTTTGTACCAAGCCGACGGAATAATTGTACTTTTTCTACCCTCACCAAACTGGTTTAGTATGTCGAAAATTTGTACGAGCAGAGTCATATTTGCAGAAATTATTGTAAATTCTAGAATTTCATGTAGTAATATCACTCGAACTTTAGACCACTATAATCGCTTCAAGCTTGTAATTGATAAAGAAAAATCGTAGTTTTTTTTCTAATTTAAGAAAATATTTGCAAGTAGTTGTTAGAATGATTTAGGCCCTGAATGTTTGTTTAAAGTTTCAAACAGTGATGCCAACTTGGTGCTTTTTGCACTATTTATGGAGCTTTTCAATGGCACAAAACACCAAAATTTTATTCATGGTGCACAAAACATAAAAAAGCTTTAAATTGGTGGTTTTGTACTATGTCGTTAGTGCTTTTTAACCAATTTCGCTTTAGTTCAAAAAAACCCTAAAACTGTTCAAATATCCGTAAAGCTGAAGTAAAGACTATTGAAAACTCAATTTTTTTTACAATTTTAAAACAAAAGGCCTTGCTTGTTAAATTAGCACGAGTAGTATTATTTTTTTATGTCGACAAATGTTTTCGAAAAAGTACGAACTAAACACCGATATGGTCGGTTAAGAAATGTGGTTACTTTATTTTAGCAGGAAATACAATTACAAAACTGTTTTCTGGTCAACTTGGGTTTATTTGTTTAACTTTGTAACCAAATTTAAAAGAAAATTTTGTCTAGTGCTTTTATACACCTTTTTGAGCAGAAAATAAAGCTTTTTACAATATTTGTTGCTCTTTCCCAAATTTGGCAACACTGGTTTTAAAGTTCAGCAAGTTGAATCAATACAAACATTTTAAATTTGGGCAATTTTAAATTGTACCCAAATGATTCGCGGCAGTACCAACGAAGGTCAAAATGTACCAAAAAAGTGCAATAGTAGTATGTTTGACAATTTATATTTGATTAACAATTTATATTTGAAAATGGTAAATAAACGCTTTTTATTTAATTTAATATAAACATTTTATTAAAGTTTTATTAGTTTTTTGTTTTTATATACATCGAGATTATTATCACATTATTTTTAATTTATAACGAAATATAACGATTTTATATTTAGAAATAGAATCAAAAAACGAAATACGTGAAATAATCTAGAGTTGTGTAGTTCATGAACGTTCAATTGAACGACTCGCTCAATTGAACGATATAAATCGTTCACCAATATTCGATCTTTTCCTTCTATCGTTCATTTCAATATTTTTATTCATAGAACAATTGCATCTTAATTCAATCAAATAGCTTTATTTTTTTTTTAGCAAATTGTACTAATATTGCTCCAAATTAGGAAAAACAGTTAAAGTCATAAGAAGAAAATGTTTTTTACACAAAATAAATCAATTTTTGTTAGAAAAGTTTCAATTTTATAACACTTTAAAAATTTGTGAAAAACTCGTAAAACATGAATTATGTAATAAATTGTCAAATGATCGACACAGTTTACAGCACGCAGCTCAGTCACAGATCTTAACAAAAATGAACAATTGAACGATTTGAACGAACTAGCTAGCTCACTGATTCTAATTGAACGATAATGACAGAGTCACCAAAATGATTGATCAATCCCAAATCGAAAATAATAAAAAATTACAGAACGATTGAACTGAAAAACCGACCTAGTTCATTGAAATATATTCTAGTGACCTAGAAGAGTGATCAAATCAAACGAATTAGATTTTGCCCTCCCAAGTCTAAAATTCATTCTGCTAAATCTAGCAGAAAATATGCTAAAATGGCAACGCTGATTAGCATACATTATATTTAGATTTGCACAACCGAAACTAAATTATATAACTTTGCTAAGTTATAAACCAAATGAGAATTTATAAAAATCTTCTTTAAAACAATTCTAAACATGGATGACAGGCAATACCGCTTAAATACGGTTACCGATTCGAAACCCTTTCAGCTGACTATCGTTAACCTTAAAATGCTGTTACCGAGGTAATTGAAAATTTAAACACCGTTATCCGTAAAATACCGTTACTGAAATACGAATAGCTCTAAAATACCGTTACCGAAATAACTAAAATACCGTTATCGATAAAATATCGTTACCGAAATAATCTACCAAGATCTGAAAAAAATGCTGTAAATAGATATATATTTCCACAAAGTTTTTTAATAAACTAGCCAGTCAGTAGAACTCATGCAAAATATAAAATAAAAGAAAATAGCGTTACCCTGACCGATACCCGCATCGAATCGGTTACCATCCATGATTCTAAACATGCGATTGTTACTAACACATACATACCATTTATAAAAACCGACTGCATTTTACAAAAAAACAACAACAATATGTTGATGTCGTCATGCTTTTTTTTTGTACGTATTAAATATGACATATTGTATACTTTGCATGCATACTTTGCGTATATACTTGTGTTAAGCTTCAGTTATGGGAACGTTGCTGTAGTATCCGTAACGAACCGTATCGTAATGTAAGCACGTTGGTGCACTTATAAAACAATTAAAAACGTGCCATATGTTTTTGACATACGTAACCAACACGGCATTCATATACATTAGGGGCGTCCTTATATTGCACTTTGTCGATTTATGCTGCTCCCAACCCATAACAACGTGAAACGATGTCTAAAAAGTAAATTCTGAAAATTTGAGCAAAATCTATTAACCCTACTATGCTGCTCAAATTGGTCAAAGTTTGGAAAAAAATTTATAAATTAATATTTAATGAATATATCAAAACCTAAATACTATTTGATTTACATTTGCCCAGAGATACTCTGATAAAAAATATAATGTTTTTGGGATATCGTTAACCCTTGTTATTCCGGTACCAAAAAAAAGGTAAAAAAAATAGCATATTTTTCAAACCTCTAAATTGATTTTTTTTTTTTAAATTGATTAGTTGTCTTTATTAATTTTAGAGTATATTAGTTGGGTATTAAAAATAAAAAAAATTTTAAAAATCTTTTCGGGTATACCCATTTCAAAATGGCGGATTTCAAGAAAATCAAAATTTTATGCCAAATTATCAAAAATGAATTTAAAAAAATCCATATATATTTTGTTTACTTATTTGGCTTATAAATAGCCATTAAAAAATAAATACAATTGAAGAACATTGTTAACCTATGTTACCCCGGTAGCGAAACTACAAATTTTAGGAAATTTGGAGCTTTATTCTAATATTGATAAAAAAAATTAAAATGCTTGAAATTAATTACTAAAGTATGTTTTTTGTATTCTACTAGAATGGAACTAAACATATAATAAATATGAAGTTATATGCACGTCGTTAACCCATGTTTACCACAGGGCAAAAAAATGGTGTTTCTAAAATCAATGCCCCATATTAACTGAAAAATATATTTTTTTAATTACAGAATATTGTAATTTGTGGTAAATATTATTTTGCAGTAGTTAAATTTTTTCAAAATTAACCCTTCGCTGCACCGACATCAATTTTTATTTTATATATAATAAGTAAGCAGAAAATTCACAGAAATTGTATTTGAATTAATTTTCGCAGTAAAATATTTTATTACATATTTTTTTTAAATAGTTTATATGAATTAATTTATTTGCATTTTTATTAACATATAATTGCAAACTAATGAGCAGCATAAATCAACAAAGTGCAATATAAGGACGACCCTAATGTACATACATAAAACAAATACAAAATATTTTTCAAGCTTGTTGTGTCTAACATGTTCATCATCCATTTTCAGGTAGTTTGCTTAAAATTTTAAATCACTTTAATTAAAGTAATTAAAAAATATTCTAAACCACATTCATTTCTCTTTATTTTGTTTCTTTCTTTTTTTTATGAAAAGCAAACAGCTGTTTACAACACAGTGATTGATATTCAAAATGTTCAAAGGGTGCAGAAAAAGTACAAAATGCAGAAAAAGTACCAAGTGATTTAAATGGTATTAAAACAGTATTTTGTGTGTGTATATAAACATTAATAATTAAATAATTGATGTTTTAATTGTAGTTTTACAATAAACAGATATGTATTTTAACATATACATTCACATGTACATACATATATTATTTTGTAAATGTGCATACACAAAACAAGGTTTTGATACCTTTTCATATATTTCACATTTCTATTGTATGTGTATGTGTTTATTTATATATACATATATATACATATATATACATATATGGAAATATGATGTATTATAAGTTATTATAAAATATTATTACTAAAAAAAAGTGCCTTCAGTTATGCGAACGTTGCTGTAACGTATCTGTACTGTATGAATCAGCTGTTCGTTTTTGGTATACGAAAAGCAATGCAAACGCTTACCGAAATTTAATGAACCGTAGTTGTAACGTATCGTAATGTAACATTCTGTATAAAATAGAATTGTATTCCGTTGTTACGTGACATTTGTAAAGCAGTGATGGCCTGCTTTTGTGTTAAATTAAATGCGGGTATTTTCGCCCTTTTTTTTGGTACTTTTTTTTAGTAATAATATCTTATAATAACTTATAATACATAATATTTCCAAATATGTATATATATGTATAAATAAATAAACACATACACATACAATAGAAATGTGAAATATATAAAAAGGTATCAAAACCTTGTTTTGTGTATGCACATTTACAAAATAATATATGTATGTACATGTGAATGTATATGTTAAAA
The DNA here is from genome assembly GCA_021234595.1 of Delia radicum. Classification (NCBI taxonomy): domain Eukaryota; kingdom Metazoa; phylum Arthropoda; class Insecta; order Diptera; family Anthomyiidae; genus Delia; species Delia radicum. Next base: position 177,606,124 of record CM037853.1, read on the forward strand.
TACATATCTGTTTATTGTAAAACTACAATTAAAATATCAATTATTTAATTATTAATGTTTATATACACACACAAAATACTGTTTTAATACTATTTAAATCACTTGGTACTTTTTCTGCACTTTGTACTTTTTCTGCACCCTTTGAACATTTTGGATATCAATCACTGTGTTGTAAACAGCTGTTTGCTTTCATAAAAAAAAGAAACAAATAAAGAGAAGTGAATGTGGTTTAGAATATTTTTTAAATAATTCAATTAAAGTTATTTAAAAAATTAAACCAACTACCTGAAAATGGATGATGAACATCTTAGACACAACAAGCTTGAAAAATATTTTGTATTTGTTCTATGTATGTATATTAGGGTCGTCCTTATATTGCACTTAGTCGATTTATGCTGCTCATTAGTTTACAATTAATTGTTAATAAAAATGCAAATAAATTAATTCATATAAACTATTTAAAAAAAAATATTTTACTGCTAAAATTAATTCAAATACAATTTTTGTGAATTTTCTGCTTACTTATTATATATATAAAAAAATTGGTGTCGGTGCAGTGCAGGGTTAATTTTGAAAAAAATTTAACTACTACAAAATTATATTTACCACAAATTATAATATTTTGTAACTTAATTTGACCATTTACTTGATTAAAAAAATATATTTTTCAGTTTATATGGGGCATTGATTTTAGAAACACCATTTTTTTGCTCTGTGGCAAACGACGTGCATTTCCATTCTAGTAGAATACAAAAAACATACTTTGGTAATTAATTTCAAGCATTTTCATTTTTTTTATCAATTTTAGCATAAAGCTCCAAATTTTCTAAAATGTGTAGTTTCGCTACCGGGCTAACATAGGTTAGCAATGTTTTTCAATTGTTTATTTATTTATTTATTTATTTATTTAACGATTTCCTGCACAACAAGACCAAGTCTTATAATTATAGTACAGGATTATATATGTATAAAACATTAGCCATCATAAATTATAAATTGATACAAATATAATAATATAATAAAATTTTAAAAATATAAAAAAAAAAAAAATTAAAGAATAAAAAGAAAAAGTAAAGTTTTTAAAAAAAACGTAATTATAATATACTAAGTACAGAATTCTAATCCACAACAAAATAAAAAACAAATAACTAACAGATAAAAATTATTGTTTTAAACAAATTAAATAAAAATAAATTATTGTTTAATTAAAAAAAAAAAATAAAAAAATAAATTATTAGTTTTAAGCAAAAAATTTGAACAAAAAAGCTTTAAAATGCATTGCGTTGCTAATTAGTTGTTGTTCATGTGGAATAGTATTCCAAAGACGAGCAGAGTTGATAAATAACTGCCATTCGGAAACTAAGCATCGGTGTCTCGGGATTATAATCATTCTGCCTCTGTTTGACCTTGCAAAGCGTAGTTTAGAGTACAGATACGTGGGATTTCGTGTATATATTATTTTATGCATGAATAATAGTGTTCTGATCTTCAGGAGATTTTCAAAAGACACTCCGTATAGGCTTTTAGTAAAGGGAGAGACGTGATCATATTTTCTTAGCCCATAAACGTATCTTATAATATTATTAAACAAAACATCGAGTTTATTACTGCTTATAGAATCGCATTTAGAAAAAAGTTCGCAGCCATAAGTTAGCCCCGGTATTAGATACGTTTTAGCCAGCAGTATTCTTACTCTCAACGGAGTGAAAGCCTGGGTTGCCCAGAGCGGTCTTAATTTCAAATATGTTTGACTTACAAGACCGTTTATATGGCCAGACCACGTTAAATAATTATTAAAAACCAACCCCAGGTTTTTTGCGGACTTAACAGCTTTTATTTTCTGATTGTTTATTACGATTTCTCTTTCGATAACCGGGTTTAAAGTTTTTTTATGTATTATCAAACATTTAGATTTAATTGGATTAAGACATAAGCCATTAGCATTTGCCCAACGATATATTTTGTTCAGATCACGGTTCAGTTTATCTACGGTTTCGTTAACTGAATTAACTGGACAACTTAGGTACAGCTGTACATCATCCGCATACATATGAACCCTGGAATAAGATAATTGCCGAGGCAGGTCATTTGCATAAATAGAAAATAAAAGTGGTCCCAGAATTGATCCCTGTGGAACACCCTTTAAAAGTGCCACTGGATTTGAAGTTGAATTATTCATGAATACCGATTGTGTGCGACCTGTAAGGTATGATTCTATTAACTTAGTTGAAGTTGATGCAAAATTGTTCTTATTTTTTAAAGGCTATTTATAAGCCAAATAAGTAAACAAAATATATTTATTAGTAACTATCTGGATTTTTTTAATTTTTGAAAATTTGGCATAAAATTTTGATTTTCTTGAAATCCTAATATACTCTATACTAATATACTCTAAAATTAATAAAGAAAATTAACATTTTTCGAAATTTTGTTTAACAAAATTTAAAACCAAAATCAATTTAGAGGTTTGAAAAATATGCTATTTTTTACCTTTTTTTTTGGTACCGGAATAACAAGGGTTAACGATATCCCAAAAATTTTATATTTTTTATCAGAATATCTCTGGCCAAATGTATATCAAAAAGTATTTAGGTTATGATATATTCATAAATTTTAATTTATAATTTTTTTTTTCAATTTTGGCCCTTTTTGCGCCAGGAGCCCAAACTTTGACCAATTTGAGCAGCATCGTAGGGTTAATCGATTTTGCTCAAATTTTCAGAATTTACTTTTTAGACATTGTTTCACGTTTTTAGGGGTTGAAAGCAGCATAAATCGACAAAGTGCAATATAAGGACTGCCCTAATGTATATGAATGCCGTGTTGGTTACTAATGTCAAAAACATATGGCACGTTTTTAATTGTTCTATAAGTGCACCAACGTGCTTACATTACGATACGGTCCGTTACGGATACAGCAACGTTCGCATAACTGAAGCTTGAGCCTTTACACATAAGCATTGAATGTAAGTCCGTATGATGAAATAAGTAGAATAATTTAAAATGTTGCTTCAAAATTTTTAGAGGTCTTCCCACATTTTCACTCATAACTTTTGAACGCGGTAACAGATTTTGATCATTTTCACTAGAGAACTGCTCATGATATCAATAAACAGTTTGACTGAAAATTAGCAACATCTCTTCTGTATTGGCGGAGTATATAAAGTTACCATAGACAGACGGACATGGCTATATCGACTTCTCTATTCATGCTGATCAATTTATGGGGTCCCAGAATTTTTTTAAAAGAATTACAAACATTTGACATAGTGATATAGTGTAAAAATGGAAAAAACAAAATAACCTTAAAATGCGAAAAAGTATATGAGAATATTAATTCAAAAATTTAGTAAAGCGATGAAAGAAAAAAGGTGATATTTTCTTTTACTTGTTATATAAAAAACATTTGTTTTAATACAACTAAACGCTTTTTAAATTAGTTAAATTGTACTAAATGTTGCCATTCGAAAATCACCTTCGTCCTAAGAGAATGAAAAATTAAACGCGAGGGGGACCGGTACACTCAGCGCTGCCAACTTTGACGATTTGTCTCCATTTTGACGATTTGTGAAGTCAAATATGATAAAATGACTATTGAAGATTTCACAAAATTTATTGTATGAAAAATGACGATTTATAAAGGTTTGTAGTTTTTAAAGAATTTTTAAATTTTTTTTAATTATTTCTCTAAAATTTACTATCAAAATTTGATCAAGTTTCTTTTTATTTAAAATATCTATGGAAAATGTGATAAAATGATCTCAAATAAAATAAAATTCTACATTTACCCATTTAATCATCAACTAAATATAAACTTCATTATTTTGAAAGTTTTATTTTAATTTTATTTAAAAAATAACGAAATTCGAATGGATTTTTTTTTTATATATTTTACAAAGGCAACTCCAAAATCTTTATTTTTTAATAATTTAAATTATTTAGCTTGAAAATCACTGATAAAAGAGTGATTTTCTACAAATCTGATTCTTGGTACATAAATATTTCCCTCTTTATTGTATGCCCGAATTTTATGAAAATAAATATCGGGAAAAAATTTTTAAACTAAAGGAATTTTGCAGATTTTAAAATAGGTCAGTGATTTTAAAATTCCATTAGCCGAAATGAGTAGTGGGAGTTGTGTTTCTAAGACTCAGAGTCGTTTGTAAAGGAACTAATGAAAAAGAACATTAAAATAGTGAAATAATTACAAATAAATTGATTAAAACGAAGTTGTCCCAACTCTAATTATGAGGAAGAATTGACAATTTTTTGATTTCACTATCATTAACGAAATCCAAAGCAGCAACCATACGTTTTTTTGATTCATAGAGAATCTTTGCATCAAAAAATGCTAGGCCTACAGCTTCTGGTGTTAAATACCATAAATAATGAGATCTTTAGCCAGATCGAAATACTAGTATCAACCTAGCTAATATGTTTGATTTGCTTTATTTTTGTGAATATACGGAGGTTGAAAGCTCGTTATAAATAGAAAATAACATAAAAATATTCTCGATGTATATAAAAACAAAAATATAATATAACTGTAAAAAATATTAGTTGAGCGCAGTGTTGCCATGGTTTTTTTTTTCAAAAAACTGTAAGAAAAAACTGTTTTTTAAGAAAAAACTGTTTTTTTTTTTAATAAAAACAGTTAATATGTGCATTTTGCATTCAATTGCATTTTATTTAAACATAAAACAACATAAAAAACATTAAACACATAACATATTTATATACACAGAAAACAATATTTTTTGTGGTAGACTAACTTTTAATTATACTAACAAAAAAAATATTTTCAAATTTATGTTATTACAGATCACAAGTTGTGCTCTGTTTTATTTAACAATAAGCCTAATATGTTTTTTTCTGTGTACTTGTTTAAAGTAAAAAAAAAAAATATAATATAAAAAAACATATTTATATTTATATTAATTATTTAACATATAGCAAAAAATAGCTACAAAACCATAAAAAAGCAAAATAATTCATCACATTTTGAGATCTTACTTAATTACATAAAAATATCAGTTATATCTTTTTTGATTAAATTTGATTTTCATTTCGTTTGATTGCACAAAATTACAACACAAACAAATGCTAAAAAGAGAGTTAAAACTTACTACACAGTTGCATTCAATGCGTAGTATTATTTTTTATTGAAACATTTTGTGCAACTTTTGTATTAAATTTATAAATTCAAGTAAAAGAAATTAAATCGAGCAGGTAAACTGTTAAAACTGGAAAAAAGGCTGAAATTACACAAAAACTGTTTTTTTTTTCATGAAAAACTGGAAAACTGTTACGCATCCTAAAAAACTGGAAAAAACAGTTAAAACTGGCAATATGGTAACACTGCTTGAGCCAGAGTACACACTAAAATTTTTTTATATAAATAGAACATTTTTGGTCTTCAAAGTTTAGTAACGTCATGATGCTTGTTAGGAAAAGACCTAACCACGTGCTTGATTACTAAGAAGACAAAAATGGAGCAAAATTGATGATTAATAGGTTTTTTGTTAAAGTTCTGCCTATTATGGAGGCTCTAGCTTTTCTTAAACTTCGGGTTCTGATGAGATCTTTAGCCAGATCGAAATACTAGTATCAACCTAGCTAATATGTTTGATTTGCTTTATTTTTGTGAATATACGGAGGTTGAAAGCTCGTTATAAATTGAAAATAACATAAAAATAATCTCGATGTATATAAAAACAAAAAAACTAACGTAACTGTAAATTACAAAATTTGCTTAGCAATTCGCGTCTAACGTTTTCATCAATGCTTCTATATGAATATAAACTTTTAATCAAATTTAAGTCTTCACGAGGAGCTTCTGCTGCAATAGGCGCTTGTATAAATACTTTTATATACAATGATGTCACAAATATACAAATATCTCGTATACCGATTATCAGCCGCGCCTTGAAATCTTCTCATATTTGATGCTGTAGTGTCAACAAGATCCCATTCTTTAAGCATTTCATGAACTGCTATTGCCTGCTGCTTACCTGTACCCGAAGAAATCGCTGGTATTCCTAGCAACTGTTTGCTACCATTAAAAGATATAACTACCGGAAGCCGATCTACATGCTGAGTACCTGTTAACGACGGTAATATTTTCCATCCCATTGAACTGTGACGGCACTAATCATTTCATCATCACTTGAATATGCCATGGATGCTAATTCCTCAAAATCTTCTGCAAATAAAATAGTTATCGCACGATGCATGTTAAACGAAATACGAACATTTGACAAAATAGATTTCATTTCCCCGGGTATACAGAGCTAAGATGGACACGTGAGTGAATTTTAATGCAGGCTTAAAATTAAAACATTATGCTCACGCACGAAAATTTCTTATGCTCACGTTCATTCACGCTCACGTAAGAAAAAATCTCTCAAGTTAAAAAAAAAATCACGCTTACGAAAACCCACAGAATTAAAATAATAACAAAAACAAGCAACAAATTGTTGCTGCATTTATTTCTTAATTTCTAAAAAAAGAACTTACTTTCTTAAAAAACAGGTATTTTAAAAATGTCCGAATAATAATAACAATTAAATGAAGTCATATGAAATATTATATAAAACATTTAAAAAATATTGCTAACTAATATTTGGCCTCAGATTTTTTTTTGTTTTTTTTTCTGGAAACATATAACATCATATTAAATTATTTTTACTCGGGTGAAAATTAATTATAAATGAATTGTATACCAAATTCGTGTCAAATTTAACATGATGGCGGTTTTCAAACTCGAATACTTTTTCAGTTATCACAAACAAAAGAAATGCAAACTAACGTTAAAATTAACTCACGGACGGAACTGATCAAAATTAAATTTTATTCATGAAGTGTTACATTGGACGAAAATCAAAGTTTTTCTTCATATTAATGAAGTTTTTCATAAATATGAAGAGGCTTTCCCCTGAGTGTTGCACATATGAAACATTTAATAGAAACTTATGAAAATGCTTCATCCTATTTAAGAAATGCTTCATAACATTTAAGAGAAGAACTTTATAACAATATATGAAACTCCATCATCATATTTATGAAACGTTTCATAAATATGGAGAAGCCTGTCATCATTTTGCTCTTTTATTAAACAGCTTCATCATATTTATGAAGTGTTACATTGGACGAAAATCAATGAAGTTTTGATGAAGCTTTTTCCCTGAGTGTACCACATACACATTTCAGATGTAAGTATGAAAATACTGCACTTTTAAATGTGCATGTGCGTGCCATTTCTTATCATGCTTTTAATCCATAATACCCAAATCGGAAATGGGGATAATGTCATCGTGGCCTAAGTATTAAGAGAAAATTCTACTACATTGTGTTCAATTTTTCTTAAAAGATTAACTTCTTATCTAAAATAATATACTTTTGAATCTTTAAGGCTAAAGGCTCCATTAGTCTTGCCGTTCCGTGACGTTTCTGTAACGTGCCGTTTCGGATGGCTGTTTTGTGTGATTAGTCTGTTCCGTCACAACATAGCAGCTTTCTCTTAACGACTATAGCAGGGGTGCCCAAGGCCTATGCGCTTGGTGCTCATTTGTTTTTGTAAAAACACTTAGCTGTAGGCTGTGTGTTTTAATACACATATAGAGCGCTCAGCACTAGCAATACGAAATACACAAACAACTTTGTCTTATTAGTTTTTGTGTCGTTCTTCACTGTATACACGCAAGCGCAAAGCAACAACACTTTCGTATGCTTTGCTGGTAAACATTGAAATATTTTTTTCTTTTTTCTTGTATGTATTGGTTTTTACAACAAAAAATATTGAATAAAAATTAGTTTTTCTTTAAATGTATTGGTTTTTGCTCTTCCATAAGGAACTTTTGGGCACTCCTGGACTATAGTAATTGTTTGAGTACCCAGTGTGCCAAACGGATCCGTTTCGGATCCCTAACGGATCCGCATCTTCGTATTTTCTATCCGTTACGGATCCGCAAGCGGGAGAAATTCCTCTCGAAAAAACGGATCAAAAACGGATTTTATGTCCGTTTTTTGGATCCGTTACGGACTCGTTACGGACATCATATTAGGATCCGTTACGGACCCGTTTGTTTTCATAAAACGGATCCGTAGCGGAATCCGTTACGGATCAGTTTTGGATCCGCAAGCGGGAGAAATTCTTTAAAAAACGGATCCAAAAACGGATTTTATGTCCGTTTTTTGGATCCGTTACGGACTCGTTACGGACATCATATTAGGATCCGTTGCGGACCCGTGTATTTTAATAAAACGGAATCCACTGCGTGGTTTTAATAAAAAAGATTTAATATTGTGATGAATTTTTTGTTTTAATTTTTTTTTATTATTATTATTAAATTCACAGTCATTTGATAGTAAAGTAAAAACAATTCAGTCAGTTCATTTAAAATTAACATATAAAAGTAAAATACATTAAAAACATAAAAAACAATTCATAGAATATTAAAAAAAGTTTGTTTACAAAAAAATAAATTAATGGCCTAACCCACGATTTTGAAAGAAAACATAAGCGCACGAAAGCCTGTCACTCACTTTGTATTTGTTTTTGTATTTTTCAATTTACAAAATCAATTACAAAGTGAGTGACTGGGTTTCATTCGCTTATGTCCTTCATTCGACATCGTGGGTAAGGCTGATCATTTATTTTTGTTGTTTTTGAACTCGGTCATGTGCGTAGTGGAAGAATTTTTTTCCAACTTCCTCCACTACCGAAATTGGTTCGTTCACAAACTTCCTTTGGAATGCACCTGAATCAAACAAAAATATTTTTTATATTTTAAACTATTTAAAAACTTATGACCTACCAGAACTGTAAAGGAATCATTAATTTTTAGATTAATTAGCATGAATGATTATGCATAGAATTGGGTAATTTTTTAAATTATTTTCACCAAAATAAAAAATGTAATGAAATTTAATTCGAATTAATTCAAATGAATTAGAAAATAGTTGCAATTAATTTTGGACAATTCATTTGAATTGCAATTTGTTTTGCCAAACTTATTTGAATTGGAAATGAATTGCAATTCAATTTTTTTCAAATTTATTTGAATCGATAGAAATTGCATTAAATTCTTTATTTTGGTGAAAAGAATTAAATAAACATTAAGGTTATTCGTATTGAACTCAATTAAAACAGAATGATTCCTTTACAGCTCAGACACCGACCTCGAATAGCAGCAATTACAACTAAATTTTTGGCCGCTTTCTTGTTCTTGGTCCCCATCCAGGTCAGTTTTTGTGCTCAAATTAGCGATTACAATTAGCGATTACACTGTCAAATCGCGATTACACTGATTCCGTTGTTTAACTCTATTACGGATCCGGAACGGGTCCGTAACGGATCCGCATCCGTTTTTGTGCGCATTGGGTAGTTGTAAATATAGTTGTAATATTATTATTATAATGTGTCACAAAACCTTTTTTTATGTTATTTTGTACGAGTTAGCTTATAAAACTATAAAAAAAATTTTTGTATTTTGTGTTTAGTTTTTAGTTTTTTTTATGTGAGAGCAATCAGCTGATTTTTGCTGTCACTTAACGTAGTAGAGAAAATTCTGTTTTTAACAGGTTCGTCCGCACGCAACGTTACAGTTCAGACAAACTAACCACACACACTCATTTTCATACATCAAAAACAAATCAGCTGATTCGTCACGGAACGTAAAGTACAAACTAATTCCCTACGTTAACAATGTTTAGGGCTAATTTGTAACATAAACTCGGTGGAGGGTATACAAAAATGATGGTAAACCCAATTTTAATTCATATACTTGTTTTTTTTTTAGTACAGTGTTATTTTAACGCAAAATAGACAATCGCAAATAATAAATAATTAACATGGATTTAAATATATAAATAAATTTAATTTTTAGAAAGGTTGAGGTTAAGAAGAAGAATAAACGTTTTCCTCTAAAATAATTGACTGAAAACCGTTATCCTAAAAATAACGTTACCTAAATAACTAAAAACCCGTTACCGATAAAATACTGTTACCGAAATAAGTAAAATACCGTTAACGCTAAAACACCGATACCGAAATAACTGAAATATCCTTAATCCTAAAATACCGTTACCGAAATAAACCAAAATATCGTTACCCTTACCGATACCCGCATCTAATCGGTTATCATTCATGTAAACAATATAAATTTTCAAGTCAGACTAGATCAGTTTCTGCCCTTTTTATGGACAGACGTCATCAGTGAATTTTCATTTAAATTGCATTATTAATTTGTGATATAATTATACTCTCTATATGATAAATTTTTTTCATTACATTACAAACGTAAAATACCAAGACCCAACTGCCTAACTATCATAGCCAAATATGCCCTTGAATGCAATGTAATTACCCTGTAAAACTAAACAAAACAAAGATGAATATTCTGCACGAACGATTTGAGTGTTTGGTTATCTTGTAGTGTCAACTGGGGTTAAAAAAAAACATATTATAGGAGTGGCCAGATCGTCGGCTGTGCTGGCATACCCGCGTTTTAGCTCGGCTAGAGCTCGCCGGTGTTGGGGGTGATTCTTCCCAACCTCTGGCTATTTTTGACACTTACAAAAAACGATGCCAGGCTTAATGTTAAAAAAAATAAAGAATAAGGGATGAAGACCCGAAGCAACCTATAAATTATATATTTAAATGACACTCCACGATCTTCCTATAATACACTCAAAAATTATAAAAACACTTGGCCGGTTTCATGCCAAGTCGGCAGCCCGCCCTCTTGAAGTTTATAAGGAGTTCACCTTGACATCCACGCCAGAAATTTACCGGATGTCTCAAACGCAGTCACTCCGCAGGCTACTTACCTTTCCCTTCTACCACTGCTCACTTATTTAGCAGGCCATTCTTATAAATGACAACATTTTTACAATTTTCATATAAACGTTATAAACATTTCGGGTTCTTTATAAATAAATTTAATTTAAAATTGAAAAATTCATCTATTGCCTTATTTGGCCACAGGCTATATTTTATACAAAAAAAAAATAATTTATATAAAAAACAAAATTCTCAAAACTTAATTCATAAAAAGCAAAGAAGTAATTTGGAAATCACGGTGAAATAATTAAATTTGGCAATTTTAATTCTTTTTAAATTTTTTTTCTACGACTTCAACATTTACACGTTTAGAATTCTGGATTGATGAAAGTCATCATTGGCAAAAATTTATGAAATTGGAATTAATAAATTAAAATGCTTCAAATGCGATAAAATAAATCCAACAGATAAGTATAGCTTTAACAGGTAAGTATGACCTCAAAAGGTAAGTATTGTTCCAACAGGCAAATATAACCGCAAACTTAAAAATCTTCTTTTTCACCAAAAATTCAATATATACCCTTTAGGATTTTAGCAAGATGGAGGTATTCAAAAATGCTGCTGCTGACCGGAATCTTCCCAGGCGTTTATTAAGGCTTGACCGTAAGTTTTCAGTCCTTAGGTACATAGTTTCCGTGCGAAATTTTTCGTTGTTCTAATTATTTTATTTTCCTATTAAATATTTTGCTATTGCTTTTCTTTTTCTTGTATTTTAATTATTTTCCTTTTCAGAGTTCTTTTCAAATATTTTCTTTATTCTAAACGCATTTAATTTTCTTCCTGGTAGAGACACCATTAGTGCCACCAACCCACGGGCAACTTAACCCCTAAATTATGTCGCAACCTACAGGCCTGAGCTCAACCCTATGTTCCGGCGCACTTTCCTTTTATAAAACCAAAGGATGTTGTATAAAAAAAGGTTACACTATATGTGGACACTATATGTTTTCCCTAATCAATTATGTAAAAAAAAAAAACAATTTTAATATATTTATTTCCAGTTCCGTCCGTTAGAAGTCGTCCTGGTAAATCGGTCCCTATCCGTACTTAACCTTAATATGCCTTACACCCCAGGCTTGGTGGTGCCGATGCAGCTACTCCAGCGTTGGGTCAGACAGCGGTGGTTGTTGCGGCAGATGACGTTTAGAAAAAAAAAGAATGTACTTGTGTGTTGTTGAAAATTTATTTTTATGTTTACTCTTCCAAAAAATTTTAAATGTATGTATGTATGCAAAAACTTTAATAAAATACACAGAAATTCCTTCCGGTGTTGTTGTTGTAGCCAAATTTTATTTCACCCAGACCACTTGTCTGACCTTTCTCTCCAGTCGCAAAATCCAAAAAGAAAGTTCCTAAATCTCCATTTTTCCATTTTTTTTCCCCCAAAACAAATTGACATCATCATTGTCAAAAAAAAAAACAATAAAAAATTATCCGCAACTACACACGGTTGTTTATAGTGTAGTTTTTTTTCCTAATCTATTACAAAACCTCAACACCTCACCCTCTTGTACCTACACGTGACAAACCCAATCATCCTGTGATCCTTCAATAGATCCAGGATGAGAAGGAAACAATTCTCCCTTACTTTCATGCATTGTGTCGATTTGGCCCCAACTTGCCTTTCCAGGGTTAACCCCGTCAAAGGAAAAACGATCTGGCAGCTCTAACTATTACAGCAGTGTAAATACGGCCTTGGATGAGAATTGGTCGGTAAAAGGTAGGAGAGCAATGTCTCATCATTAGAATTATCAATATCTGTTTTTCCTAGAAATTCCAAGAAGAAAAACTGTTTCGTCAATGGTGCTGGTTAGTAAATTAAATTTTCATTGTGGAATCTTCATTAACGATTCTTACAAAAAAATTTGGATGAGAATTGGTCGGTAAAAGGTAGAAGAGCAATGTGTCATCATTAGAATTATCAATATCTGTTTTTCCTAGAAATTCCTAGAAGAAAATCTGTTTCGTCAATGGTGCTGGTCAGTAAATTGAATTTTCATTGTGGAATCTTCATTAATGATTCTTACAAAAAATTTGGATGAGAATTGGTCGGTAAAAGGTAGGAGAGCAATGTGTCATCATTAGAATTACCAATATCTGTTTTTCCTAGAAGAAAAACTGTTTCGTCATTGGTGGTGGTGGTCAGTAAATTCAATTTGGGCCGAACACTGAAAATTTGGCAGTAATTCGGGCGAAAAAGTGAGTTCAGTCGGACAGTTAAGTTGTGCCTAGAATTTTCCAATTTATTTTTTTAATTTATTTTTATTTAAACGAAAATAAAATTAATAACGAAAACAAAAACAATTCACTATAAAATATATATTTTACAAAAAATTAACTTAAAAATAATAAACTATAAAATTCATCAAGAAAAAAAAACATTTAAAAAAATTTTTTTTTGTTAATAAGTAAAAAAAAATTGCCGTGGTTGATGTTTTGGTGCAGGTTGATGTTTTGGTGCCGATTGATGTTTTGCTGTTTTTATCTTTCCGGGTTTTCCTTTTTTGGTTCTTCCACTTTTTTAACACAATAAGGCCTTTGCCACAATGCGGGCAGTCGGTGGATTTCCGTGGAGACTATGAATATATAAAAAATAGTAAAAAAAATATAATAAAAATATATAATAAAAAAAATATAATACAAAAAAAATAAAGTTTATTAAACTTACCATTATTTTCGATTTCGTCTCTACACTAGCCGCGTTGATTTCAAAATGTTTGAAAGTGACGCCTAAAACTTTTAATGTTGCCACTTTACCAATATACAAAAACTTGGTAGCATTCTTACAGTTATTGTGAATGCAATATAGAAAAACAGCGCTACCACTGGTTTTCGAAATATGGCGTTCACATCTTAGTACTATGAAAAAATAATTAGTAAAACCGTTGCCGTAAAGTAACTTTAGAGGTAAACATACACTACGCAATATTCTTGTGGAACTTTTGATATTCTCCAAAATATTACCATCATATTGGAAGGTTGTACTATATATTGGAAAAAATTAAAAAGGTTTGGGTTCTTATTGCGCAGCCATGAAATGAGAAAAATATTTTCTAGTGTGTTGGCCACGTTGTGTAATTTTTAAATACCTCCACAACAGAATGGTGACATATTTTATGCAACAGTATTGTGCATCTTATTGCACTGTGTAGGGCAAAATAACAATAATACTGACAATAATATTTCCAATAATATTGCAAAGTGTATACACTCATAATAATCCATGCTTAAAAATACAAATATATTTTTTCGTAAATTTTTTTTCGTAGAATGTACAAACATTTTGTTTATATTAAAAAACTTTTGTATTAAACAAATTATATAAATTTACAAATTTCGTAAATAATACAAACACGATTTCGTATTTTTTTTTAGTACATATTACAAAAATTTGTTATGTTACAAATTTTTCGTAATTAGCTGATTGTGAAAGAAAATTTCCTAAATTTACAAATTTCGTAAATAATACAATTTAAGTTTTAGAGAATAAGTTTTGCACGAATTTTTTTAATTATAATTTTATTTATTTAATAAATTATGTAAGGTTGAATAAAATTGACACAACTTTTTGTACGGATTCAAAAATATTTTTATAAATTCAAAAACTACTCGATAATAAAAAATAATTTTATCTATTCAGAATTCTCTTTTGTATTTCAAGACCCATAAAATCTTAAAAATTATGCATTCCATGTTTGAGTACTAGACAGTTCTAAATGCACCAATATAATAGTTAACGTAAAAAACTAAGTAAGTCTTATGTAATATTCTTTTTGGGAAGTTTATTATTCTCAGTTGTACAAAAAAACACTAATAAATATATTTTCTAACACTTAGATTATGCGAGTTCAAAGCAGATTTATTATAATCAACTTTGACAATCTGTAAGTACATCGTATAAAAAACAGGGTCACCTAATCACATTAGCACCTCCTTTACAATTTTTGAATATTCTGTTAAATTTGTTAATCTTGAGTTACTGCAGCATATGTCAACATTCCTGCAGTAGCCAATGTTCAGCTTTATTGCTAATGAAAAAAAAAAAAACAAATACAAAAGTAAACAATATTTAAAATTAATATGTTTATAAGCTTGATTTCCATGTTGACAATCATATGAATTTCTATTTTTTACAAAAAATTAGTTTTTAAAATTACATTTCATATTTGCAATAGTTCATATGGGTAGAGAGTCAGCATGTAAAACAAGCTTAAATCTTTTCTTAATCTTTTAAAGAATTTTAAATTGTATATTTAAAAAAATTAGTTTAAAATACAAAAAAAAAATGTTTTACCTGAAGTCTAAATTGGACCAAACGTCTTAACAGCAGCGATTATATCCCTATGGTAAATTACAATTTTGCCTCACACAAAAACATTACTCGTGTGACGTGTTCAGGTCATTTTTCTAGCTTGGGCACTATATTTGTTTTAATTCTTTCCATAAACATTGCCTGTTCCATACCACCCCAATTGTATTGATTCAAAAAATTATATTGACCACCATATTATCGAGATAACAATCTTCCTTCTGTATCTCGTAGTGTCGGCAATGTCTACATAATTTCACTTAAGATGACGTTAGATCCAGAAAAACAAAATTTTTTAGTGCAAATTTTAATTTTATGTTATTGTTATTATATTCAACCTTTTATTTTCTTCTTTAGCTTCGTTTACTCTTTTTGCTTCATGTGAACATTTAGAACAAAAGAATGACAAACACAAAATAGTGCTGCCAGACTTAGGAATTAGGAGTTCCTGTTTTGAAGTTAAAAATAACCTTAAATTACCAATTTACGATGAAATAATTTACACACATAAAACATTTTCATTTAGTTAGGACTATTTCCGTGTGTTGAAAGAATTGCCAAAAATGTATCTCTTTTTTAGTGAAATGAAACCAAATGGTGCCAAAAGTATTTATAGAAACAACTCAATTGAAAAATTAGCAAATCTCAAATCAAGAACGAACTTAAAAGAAAAAACTGTTGAAAATATTAAAATCCAGTATGTCAACAAACACACTAATAAAAGTTGAAATATATCATGTCTCACTTTATTCAATATAAAAGCATTAATTGTTGCAAAAAAGTGCCAGTACTAAAAAGTCTACCTAGTAATGCTGCGTTTACATTACGCCCGAAATCCAGTTTAAACTAGATTTTGACATCTAGTTCGGATTTTGAGAGTAAAAGCACCATTAAATATTTTTTAAAATTAAAATCGGTAAAATCATAGTAAATGTTTATCTGTCCCGGCCTTGGTAGTATACATAATGTGGCAACACATAATTGGTACTTTAACTGAATGTTGCCAATTCTTTAAAAAACCAAAAAAACCGCTTATATTTGCATTTCATATGAAGTATATGGGAAAATATATTCGGATTTAGTTTTAAATTTTATTGTGAACATACACGCAGCAAAAAATGTTGTAATATTATGCAACTACATAAGTTTAAGTGGTTGTATAATTTCTATGCACTTCGATAATTTTCCCCAGTTTATTTCTGCGTGTAATATAAGATTACGTTTAGGCAAAACTCTTATAATAGACTAACAAGCTTTAACATAATATTCATATTGAATCCCGTAATATGTATTTTCGCTAGTTACAAGTTCAAATTAGTATGGAATTTGCCAGTCGAAAGTTAATATAGTTTTACTAAAATAATCTAAAAAAAAAACCTGCACAATTTGATAACATTTATCAATTTTTCTTTGACTTAAAAACATAAAACCATTTGATATAACAATTTAACAACAACAAAAATGCTCAATTGCCATTTTAAAAAAAATTTCTCTATTAAAATTTTTCTTTTACAATTTTCTTTTCTTTTATACTGTTTCAAACGCCATATGTTTATATAAAACCTACAAAAAGGTAATACTGATTTGTCTTTTCACTAGAGACATACCATTTTGATAACCCGTCTGTGTAGCTTTAGAGTACTCGTTACTTAGTTTTCAAAAAATTATGTTCTTGGTGTAGAAAAACAAATTCCTACATACAAAAAAATCTTTGCCAAGTAATTAGGAGAATTTTAATTAATAAAGTTTATTTACAAAAGTTATGCGAAAACTAGTAACATTTTGCCAAGTTTTTACTTGTTTCTACTTAACTATAGAATAATTTATGAAAAATAACTTTATAAGTTAAAATGCTCCTAGTTACTTGGCAAAGATTTTTTTTTGTGGGAGTATAATTAAGACATATTTTTACATTATTAGTAAGACTTATGTTCTGAATAATATTTATTATAATCATTTTTTAATTTTTACAGCACTTGAGTACTGAGTACTCTAAAATATGCGTGAAATCGATTAATCCATACTTGTCAAACTCAATTTTCTACTTTGACATTCTCCTTTTCGCAATGCAACGGTAAAATTCAAGTTAAATTTTGGATATAAAAGAAAAAAACCAAAGCGTCAGTGTATACATTAAATAAAAAATTCTTTCGTGATTAAAAATTAAAACTATTTAAATAATTAAATTGTGTGTGTTAAAAAAAAGCAAAAAATTAACAAGATTAAAGGCAAGTAAAAAATATATATAAGAAAAGTAAAAACAACATGAATTGTTATTTATGTGAAATATTTTTGCCTAGTGAAAAATTTTTTTCCAAGCCTTTTCGGTTAATGCATAATAAAAAAGAAAATGGTGTTTATAAGTGCACGTTTGGTAATTGTGAAAAATATGTTGCGAAGCTCCAACACTTCAAAACACATTTTCAAAACCATATCTCGGAATCACAACTACCATCAAATGCAATATTTTATGTCGAGCCTTTAGTGACGCTACAAATGCCATCAAATTCATCTCCAAATATTGAACCTTCTACCTCTTCTGATTCTGACTCCAGTTCTTCCGTTTTAGACGAATACGATAATTCAGCATGTGCCTCCTTTAATAATAAAGAAGCTATCGCAAAGTCACCTTCAAATGGTGGTAAGCAGTTTTCATTGTGGTGTCATAGTAAATCTAATTTTACAAAAAAAGATGTCAGTGATATCCAAATAAATGTTTTAAATAATATAGTATCGCCCATATTAAATAAGATTGAAAAATTTGTCACTGAAAATAATTTTAAAGAAAACGTATCATCTAAATTAAATGTTTTGGATCTACAAACAGAAATCTCAGATGTGTTTAATAGTTGCAACGATTACAAAATACAAAAATGGTCGGCATCGAGAGATTTAATAAATAAATTTACAGAATTTTCAATTAATAAGGAATTGGAAGAGGTATCTTTCAGAGGAGAAGCCACATTTAAAGAAAAAATTGTAACTGGTGTTTTAATGCCACTATCTTTTCAAATTCGGAAATTATTTGAAAAGAATGACTTGTTGCTCACTGTGCTAGACGGGATTGGTCAAGGTTTGATGCCCGAAACAAACTTTATGAACAGTAGTTTATGGAAAGAAAAGAGTGCATGTTTTTCTGAATCAGATAAAATAGCTTTACCTATTTTCTTGTATATGGATGATTCAGAAATAAATAATCCTCTGGGGTCGCACTCTGACCCAGTATGTTTTGTTTATTACTCATTTCCAGTAATTAAAAACTGTGACATCTTTGTTGCTTCATTTATAAAAAGTAAGGATTATAAAAATTATGGTAATACAAAGTGCTTTTATAATCTTTTAAGTGAACTAAAAATGTTAGAAGAAGGTATTAAGATAAAAACAAGCAAAGGTGTAAAAAAGGTGCATTTCGTACTTGGACTTATAATTGGCGATAACCTAGCATTGAACTCCATTCTAGGGTTTACTACTTCATTTAATCACTCATATTTTTGTCGATTTTGTAAAATGAGCAAACTGTCTAGTGGAAAAGAATATCAATTAGACAAAAGTCTTTTGCGAACCAATTGAATTATAATGAAGACATATTATGCGATAATTTACGTTTGACAGGCATTCAATCAGAATGTATATTCCACAATATAAGAAGTTTCCACTGTACTACCAACTTTTCGGTTGATATTATGCACGATATTTTTGAAGGCGTTTGCCACTATAACCTGTGTCACATCATTAAATACTTTATTGAAAAAAAGTTTTTTACGTTGGAATGTTTAAACCATAGAAAACTATTCTTTAACTATGGAGAAAAAGAATCCGGAAATAAATCGCCTGAAATATCCAAAACCCACTTAAATAAGTGTCACCTTAAAATGTCAGCACGTGAAATGATGACATTTGTTCACCTTTTTTCATTAATGGTTGGTGATCTTATTCCACAAGATGATGAGATATGGTTGTTTTTTCTACAATTTTAGAAATTATCGAAATTCTGTTACTTTCAAATATTTCTCAAGACTTACTTTGTCATTTAGATAATTTAATCAAATGTAACTTAAGAAATTATGTTATTTATTTTGAAGACAATTTAAAACCAAAACACCATTTTATGTTACACTACAAAGACGTTTATACATTATTCCGGGGCACCGAGATTTTATTGGAGTTTTCGTTTCGAATCCAAACATCGTGACTTTAAAGTATATGCTAAAGTTAATAATTGTAGAAAAAACATTTGTGTCTCGTTAGCCAAAAAATATGAGCTGCAATTTGCAAATTTTTTAATTAATGACTATGAGACAAATTATGAAGTAAAATCCCACCATATAATTCCATCAAAGTTTCAAAATGATATAGAAAAGCATTGCAAATCGTATCCTAATGAAGAATATCAATGTTATTCCAAATGTACATATGATTCTAAAATTTTTAAATGTGGCAACTTTATTGTACAATATTTTGATCCATATATTGAGTATGCTAAAATTTATAAAATTGCAGAAATACTGGTATATCCTAAATTAAATAAAGTATTCCTAATATGTTCGAGTATTAAAGTTATAACATATGAAAATCATTTCAGAGCATTTGAAATAGATTCGAGTGATTCGCTAAAAAGTTCTACAATAATTCTATTAATAGATCATATTGCAGGACCACCAATTACATCTCATAAAACCTGCCAAGGAAAAATTCTTATTCGCCCAAAACAATTTTAAACAAAATAAAATTAAGTAACAAAAATAATCTACAAGACAACTACTTTATAAAACAATTAAAAATGGATTCATTAGAAGAAAATGTTCCAATTATAAATCAATATTTCATAGAAGCCCCGAAAATAATATATAGTTCACACATTGAAGAAACGTATGGAAATAAAATTGAGTTAAATGAGCTGTTGCTTAAATGGAACATGGAAGATTTAGTAGAATTTTTTATGGGTAAGTAAAACCCATTGATCTATAAAAATTTATTAAAAAGATTTTTATTTCCTTAATAAAGAACAACAACTTTATGTGGAAGTACTAAAACATCTTGATGAACAAACTGCAAAAACTATATTCTCCAAAAGTAATCTGTCTTTGGGAGCACAAATAGAATTTTTTTACTGCTGGTCAAAATGGAAAAAAAATGTTGAAAATCTTACGGCAGAAAGTGATAACTCTTCATCACTAGAAGAAACTATTAGCAAATTAAAGCTGGGCATAATTTTACACTCTAACCCTTATGGATTAAGTGTTCTTAAATTCTATGAAAGTAATTTATGCCTTAACGATAATTCCCGAAAACTTCTATGTGATTCAATAATACATTTTTGCATAGAAAAAGGACATGCTTTGACTGTGAAGGATTCCGAAAACTTAACACATCAAATAGTTCAGACATTTTCTGGAGAAGAAGCGGTAACACATAATTACTTTGAATTAATTTTTTAAACATCAATATATTTTCTAAACAATTAAAAAATTATTATTTTACAAATTTAAGGCATATTATCATGTATCCCGGCAACATGCATCACCATTGGGAAAACTTTATAATAAATATAGAAATTGGAAGAGCAGTATAAATAAAAAGGGTAAAAATGTCAGTGGTTCTGAAACTGTTCAGATAACCAAAAATAGAAAAGAAGCCAAATCTATCACAGAATATAATGAGTTAAAAGAAGTCCAATTAACATTGCAACATCAGGAAGATGAGGAAGGACATTTAAGAGTCCTTAAACACGAGTTTAATATAATGTCGTTCGAAGAAATTTTAATCCACTGGAATGGCTGTTTTGAAATTCGGCAAAAATCGATTAAAGAACTCTGTGCTCCAGACTCAAAAAAGCATCTGGTAGATTTGTGGCCAATGCTTAAGGACTCTAAAGGATTTCGTTTGGTAATTATTTTAAAACATTAACTGATGTCTTTACTTATTTTATAATCCATTTAGATTAATAGTGACTTCGAAAGAGTTTATGGGAATCCTAACATATTATTGGACACATTTGATGAGTTTTCTGATTTGATGATTTCAAAAGTATTTCCAAATTTTGTATCCAAATTCAAGGCAGAACATGAAATGAAAATTTGGCAATTAGTCCAAGAAAATGATAGTATCAATAATAGTAAGTAAATTTATTTGCACTTTTATTTTCCATTATGTCAACCGAAACGAATATCGGATTCATACATAATCTTGTTTTTTTATTTCGTTTATTATCGGCTTCGGTTACGGCTTTTGTACCGATATAAATTTTTACATTTCAGTTACGCACAGCGGGTTATTAGAAAAATATTGGTTATAAGCAAAGTTGGTCACCAATACTATTTAAATACCGTTATCCGTTTCGAATTGATAACCCATATAATACCAACACCGAAACCTACTGATTTTTAAAACGCAGATATACCGGAACCGTTTCTCTTAATACCGGTGTTGAAACGGGTTTTAAAAAATGTATGTTTTTTGATAAAAAAAATACAATTTTTTATATAAAACATCCAACATTTTTAATCAATCTCAATTTATAATTTTTTTAATAGAAAATTGTGTTACAAACTTGACGTAAGGTTACAAGCTTTTAGTTTGCTTTGACAACACTTTGATATGTATCGATACAATTAATAAATATTTGTAGAAAAAGAACTTGTGTTCCAAATAAACTTTAAAAAAGTTGTGCTTAAAAGTAAAACTTAAAATACGTTGCCAGCAAAGAAACTCAAAAATCATTCAGAAAGGGGCCAAATATTTTATTACAAATTAATTTTTTTATTTTCTTTTTTTTGGTTTAAAAATTGATTTAAAAATTATCCTTTTTTTGAGCCTTTTTGAATTGTTCATAAAATATTCAAATTCAATTACATTTCTGTGTCAATTCTGAACTATTTATTTTAATTAATATTTATCTTCAAATTTAATTTCTTTTATAAAACAAACAACCGATAACATTAATCGTTTCGGTGGCCAACTTTGGTTATAAATTAACAACTTCTAACCCGATAGGTAATATCAAATTGGAAACTGTGCACTCACTCACTCTGTTTTAGTACAAGGTGTGCTTACAGGCTGTCAAACTTGTATACCTCGAGTATAAAAATCTGTTTGGGCATGAAACTTCTGTACATGAGGACCGATTTATAAATTTTTGACCAATTGTATTTAATGCTTTAAGGCAAAGATAAAACATGCTTATATTGCTTATCTTCTCTACTTAAAAAGTAATTTAAATTTAAAAGTTAACATTTACAAAAGTTACACACCCTAAAATTTTGTTGACTACCTGCAAGTACACCCTGTACAGTAGGTTGGCCCAATCTCAATAATCAAAATGATTAACACCTTTAAAATTTCTAATTTGATTCATACTGATCGGATTAGTAGTTTTAAATTTCTTTATTTTTGACATTATTTTTCTGTTCATATACCCCGCTGTGTTACGTATTTACTAAAGCTATCAATTTTAGTCTGTAATTTAGCGATTATGGTATCCATCATATTTCTCAAATGTACGTTCAACTTTTTTAAATCGTTTCAAAAAATTAAATTTAGAACAATTTTTTTTTTTTACTTAAAATGTTTTACTTTTTCAGATACAAAATACTTGATTATATTGACCCTGATACAATCATTACTTCCATTGGCAAGATTAAAAGCAAAAAATGCCAAAAAGGAACTAAATTTTACACAGCCTTTGAAACAATGCGATCCTTTATTCGATTTGTACCAACAGAAGAAGCATACAAAGAAGAATTAGATAAAAAAATTGGAGCTGATGGTTCAGTACCACCCTTTGTTACTGTAATCGGTGATATTTTAAACCCAAAATCATTTTTTTGCGATTTTGAAAACATCAAATATAAAGTTTTTAGCATAATCAAAGCCATTGATATATGTTTCAAAGCATACCATATATTTGATATTAAATTTCCTGAACCGTGCATACATATATGGCATTTTTTAAATATGCAGTTTTATAAAATAGGGACTACTCCTGCTAATCCAGCCATACAAATGTTGTATAAAGCAATACAAGGTTAGTGACAATATATAATTAAATTAAATAAATAAAAACATTTATCCCTTTTTAGAAGCTGAACATTAAATCTTTTACGACTAAATTTTTTATTACTGTCACCAATATTTAATTGAATCCACAACAACTAATCTTCTACAAAAGACAAAACTACAAATATATTTTAACCATCATCTTTTAGCGAAATAATGTTGTCACCATTAAGCCAAACAATTATTTTCGTTTGCTAATACATATTAACGTTTCCATTGGTCGATTTATAAAAACATGGCTATATTTTGTAAATTTAGTGGTTAAATTTTTTAAATTTACTATTTTTGATTGCTCCGAAAACCAAATTTTTGAAAAAAGTTTTTTCACTGTTTGTAAGTACTTAATAATACATATATTCACAATTAACGAACTGTTTATAGAAATATTAAAAAATAGGATTTAAAAAGTCTTCAATTGCAAAAGTTTTGATATAAAACTAAGAAGTTCTAAATTCTTTTCCCATATATGGGGTTTATAAAGTCTTTTTTTAATACAATTGTTTTTGTTTGTTTATCAATATAGTTTTGCGAAATCATAATTTATTTTCATTTCATTAATTTAAATAATGTACATCATAATATTATATTTATCATTTATTAAAATAATATTTTATGTAAGATTTATTTTAAAAGCATAATCAGAATTTGAACATTTATGTAAAATTATTTTGGATATAATTTTATAAAACTTTGATGGTGTAAAACATCGCATATTTGAATTTTTCGTTTTAGTTTTATTAATTTTTACTGTTTTTATATACGTACGTCTTTTCTCTTTGTGAATTAATTATTAAATTTAATTTGTGTTTTTTATACCATTTATGAAAATTAAATTTTTTTTGTATTGTATTATTACAAAATTTAGTATATAAAAAAAGTCATTTAGTTATAATTACAAAAATATTTAGAATAAACGAAAATTTTTGTAAAAACACAAAATATTTTTTTATTTAACTATTTAGTTCGTATATTTTACAAATTTTTAAGATTTTATTACCAATTTTTTGTAAAATAAACAAAATTAATTTGTATTTTTACAAAACATTAATATATTTACAAAACCTTTTTGCACTTTTACAACATTTCGTAAAATATACAAATAAAAGTTTCGTATCACGAACAAAATTCTTTTGTATATTAGCAAAATATTTATATATTTACAAAATTTTTTTTTGTTATTTTACAAAATTTTGTAAAATATACAAAAAAAAATTTAATACAAAATACGAAATATGATTTGTATATATTACAAATTTTTTCGTAGTGTCAAAACAACCAATACTTTCGTAAAATGAACCACAGTTTTCGTGTATTTTACCTATGGATTATTATGAGTGTAGATACCTTTAGGCGAATATATAGACATAATTTTTCCACTGCAAAAGTTAAAAGTCTGGCATCCCTGTTAAAACTAAAATAAAAAAGTAATGCCAAGTTCCAAAAACGTTTGTTATGCCTATCTGGCATCTCAGGATTCTTAAAGTGACATAAACTTAAGGAATACGTCGAAAGCGGAAAAAAAATAAAATATATTTTATATAATTTATTATAGTGTTCTTTCTAGCTCAAACTGAAAGAAATTTTTTTTTTTATTGTATCTTTATTTACAATCTATTTTACAATATTAAGTAAATTATATAAAAAGGGGGTAATTAACTTACGTTATTAGGTTTCAGTAAACCTAATAACATTATATAATGTGAACTATTACATGATTTACAATATTATTTTCTATATGGCAAATCTAATACATTTAATCTTTTTAGTCTTTTAATCTCTTCTGAGTCGTCCAATAATGTAATAGCTAGGGTATTTGGATGGTTAGTGAGCCTTTCTAGGTAACGAGAACTAAATCTGTTTATTCGTTTTTTATGGTTGGAATCAGGAGATCCTTATGAATATTGTGGTTTGTTATATACCAAGGTGCTTTAACGATTTGTCGTAGCGTTTTAGATTGGTATCGTTGTAAATTTCTACGTTAGAGTTACTTGTAGTTCCCCATAACTGTATACCATATGTCCAAACAGGTTTCAATATAGTGTTATAGATTTTGATTATGTTTTCAAGGGTGAGTTAAGACTTTGGTCCTAACAGCCAATACAACTTTTTCGTTTTTATATTTAAATGTTCTCTTTTTTTTTTGATGTGATCTTTCCATGTTAGTCTTCTATCCAGATACATTCCTAAGTATTTGACACTATTGGTTTCAGGTATTTGTGATCCATTTATATAAACCGGAGAACAATCGTTTTTTCTCAAAGTAAATGTAATATGTACTGATTTTTCAGTATTAACTACAATTTTCCATTTTTTTAGCCATATATCTAGCATATCTAGTTCTCTTTGTATTTTTGTTGAAGCTATAATAGGAGATTCATCTGACGATATTACAGCTGTGTCATCAGCATATGTTGCAATTGTTACATCTTCAGTTAGAGGCATATCTGATGTAAAAATTGTATATAGGATGGGACCTAGAACGCTGCCCTGAGGTACACCTGATTTTATATGAAAAATTTTAGAAAATTCATCCTTTACTTTTACATAAAACTTTCTGTTATGTACATAAATACGATTTAAGTATTAAATACATTGGTGTTGGTAAAAAAGATTTAAGTTTAAACAAGAGACCTTGGTGCCAAACCCTATCAAATGCCAGTTTAACATCTAAAAAGACAGCGGAGCTATATAATTTTCTTTCAAAAGAGTCAGTAATTATATCAACTACTCTATGGATTTGTTCTGGAGTCCCATGTTGATGCCGAAATCCGAACTGGTGTTCCGGAATTATGGGCCGTAAAAACTGATAAAAAAACTGATGTGTTTTCTGTTTTTTTTACTCACACAAAAAAAATTTTAAAGAAAAAATATTAAGAAATATGAAAGAAAGTTTTAAATTTAAAATACAAGTGCTTTAAGTCTGTAGTACGAAATAACCATAATAAGTTTTGCAATGATCATAATATGGTAATAAATGTTGACGTAATTAGTTTCCGTGATCATAATATGATAGCGTGGACTATAGTATGGTGTCGCAAATTGGCTCATATTTATTTGCATAATTTTATTTGTTGATTTAAATGTACAAAATTATTTATTATTTGTTTTTGTTTTGATTGTCTGTGATGACCCTTAATATTGTTCAATTTATAACGATTTTATTTACATGCATTGTTGTTGGCATGTTTTATAAATTTTTTGTATTCCTCTTTATACATTGATTTTACTGCAGTATTTGGTTTCGTTAAGTTTTTTTTATTAAAGAACCCGTTATTCTATTTGGGTAGAAACATAACAAACAGTGGCTCTTTGCTACATTTTTATTTTGTACAATTTAGTTTGTAAAGGAATAACACTGCGGTAAGTTCAAATGAGGTATCAATTCAACCCATCCTCAACAAAGTATTACAGACCAATAAAGTTTGCTTGCAAAAAGAAAACTAAAGATGCCATAACTGAAGAAGTTCGAAAAATAAAAGATCAAACTGAAAAATTTTATGACCAATGCATCGAAATTAATTTTAAAATGTTCCTTGCAATGATTGATGGAAAAGTCGCACAACTGAAACAAAATCTTCGTCAAGCTGCACCATATGCCAAAAAACATCAAGTCAATTAAGCCAACCGCCAACCATACGAATTTCGAATGTCCCCTCTTCATGCCAGAATTCGTTTTATGGAGCATATTCTTAATTGGGTTATCATTTGGAATTTGGGCCGTTGGGCGAAACCGTGAGAAAATGTAGAAAAACGGTAGAAAAAAAACAGCTTCAAGAAAAATATCTTCAGCTAGGCCTTATAATTGGCCAGCCAAAACAGGGAAAAGGCAATTCAAATGATTGAAACACTGCTAGGAGATTTTTTTCCGATCCAGAAACTGCAGTATCTATCACTGGAGTACATTATGAATTAATAAGACGATTCCAAATCATATTAGAAGTTATAGCATGTAGCAGAAAGATAAATGCAAAAAAAGTTGGTCAGAGTGCCAATGAAACAGCAATTCCACAGTTCATAAAATTTTGTACCATGGAGAACAAATAGTTCAACACAATATGCTACCAATTGGAGATCTATCTGAAGAAGCACAAGAAAAAGGAAACAAAGACTAAAGATTCTTTCGCGAGCACAATACAAGAAAAATGTCCAAATGTTGTACTAATGAATATCTTATCACTATTTTGTTATGTACATCAGACCCATATATAGGGTAGCCAGACGTACTTTTTTCAGCAGTACGCGTACTTTTTTTTAGTCAATGTACTGTTTTCTGCATAACCCCTAAAAAAGTACGCTAAAGTACTTTTTTTTGCCTTTTGTACTTTTATTTGTACTTTTTTCCCTGTTTAGTATCTTTAGTAACATTTTTTTTTTCAGTGCAGAAAGATTCACACAGTTAGAAGCGCCCTGTTAAAATGCCTCTACAACCTGAACACATTTGTGGCGACTAACAGAAGTATTTTTTCGTGTTTTTTATATGAGAAGCAAAAAATCGCCAGTCGTGACGACTTTTCTTCTTTATATTAATCAATTGTCAGTCACCATCATTGTGATGAAACTCTTAATCAAAACAAATCGTAAATATTTTTGAAATTTGTATGTTTATTTTTTCTATACCACATTCAAATGCGGCAACTGAGAGAATATTCAGTTTAATGTTTACCTTTTGGAGAAAGGAAAGAAACAAGCTTTTAATTCAAATTTTAGAGAATGAACTGACAATTAAAACTAATTTTGAATTTACATGTGCAGTCTTTTAATTTTTGAAACTGAAAATGGCAAAAATGGAATTGTTAATTGTTAAAGAATGATAATATTTGTAAAATTTTTGAATTATTTAAAAAATACATGTTCAACAAACAAGTGATATTTAGTATTAAACATATTTTTTATTTTTTTTTAAGGACGTTTTCAATAAAAATACAAATGTACTTTTTTATTTTTATTTTATTAATTAATAATCATATAATTACAAATTATATACTATTACCCTAACCGAGCACTAGCTACTATGGCATTCGGCGCGTTGTAGCGAAAACAGACTAGTGCCTCTGGTAGGAATCGAACCCACGACCCCCGCAATGATAAGCCAGCACGCTACCAACTAGCCTACACATGTACTTAACAACAAATGTACTTTTTTTTATTAATTGTACTGCTTTTTTTTCTTTGATGTACTTTTTTGCCAATTCAATATCTGGCTACCCTACCCATATATGTCCAGTATTCGACAAAAATGGAAATCAAACTCAATCGAATTAGATGAAGATGCTAAACAACTTCTGGAAAATGAAAATCAAAGCTCTTTAGAAGAAATGTTTACTAATATTGTTTAATTTATAGAAGTTTAAAGATTATAATTTTTTTTTTAAATATATATTTGTATTAATACATTGAAATAAAATATGTATATATTTTAAGTCAATGATAGAAGTTTAATTACTTTAAATTTTATCGATGTTCTGCTCCGATATATCCAAGAATACTATTTGGACATTGTTAGAAGTTTCAGTTTTATCCTTATAACAACTCTGACAGGGGCCAAATGTTGTCATTTTCTGACAAGAATTAAGTTCGAGTATAATAAATAATAATCAGTTGTAAAATACAACAGAAAAAATACCCATTTGACATGTTAAAACATTCAACTTTTACACTGAAACTCAACAAAAAAATAAAACGCATTTTTAACTCCCCATAACTTTTGTTACTATCAGTAGATTTTTACGTTTTAACGGCTAGATTTCCACCTTTCGAGCAATAAAATTCCATATAGTTTTGCAACGCAGTGTATCATCCTTTCTTGTTTGTGTTTGCTTTGTTTTGTCTATTAATGCCATGAAGAATTGTTTGGAAGTATTAATGGACTGAAAAAAGAGAAAAACAATATATAATCATATTCACATAAGTAAATATATTTTTTATTCTAACTACCTGGTTAGAAATCAATCCATTTATGAACATGTATGAACTCATTTATGCTCATATATACAGTGATTCGAGGTCATACATGTTCATATACCACTATATAAGATTCATATGTTTTCATAAGAGTAAATATGTGATCGTATATATTAATATTATCTCAAATTTCGTTAATGTTCACATATGAACATGCATGTAAAGGTATAGACATGTATGATTATATATGTAAATATTATTTCAATTTTCGTTATGAACATAAAATAATGGTTTATAAACACATGTGTATCATGTATGGATGCATGTGGACATGCATGAAGCATGTGTGTTCTTGTATGGATCCATATATGTCGATTTTTAACCTTATTATTTTATCGGTTTAATTATATGTTAAACTTCTTGTTTCTGGCTTGGCTTCGTACAAAAAAAAAAACGGATACACATTTGCTAAACAACCACCGCGTTTATTTTTCTTGATCATGCTTGTCAGATTTTGTTTCTAGTTTTCTTTAGCAATGCCATGTAGAATTAAGGGGATGAGAGAAAAATAATATTCACATAAATAAATACATTTTTTATTTTAGTTCTAACTTTATTATTTTTATTCTATTATTTAATATTTATTATTTAATTAAATATTTCAGCAGTCAAAATGTTGTCTTGCTTTCTTCTCGGCATTTTTTTCTGACTGAAGGCCTCATTAGTTGTTACTTTCTGTTGCCGTTCTGTGTCGTTCTGTTCTGTATGTAATATTTTGTAATTACTATTTCTGTGAGAGGAATCAGCTGTTTTAAAAAGTAAAAGAAACTCAAACCAAAAACATTCAAGTCAGTGATGATAAATGCGATTTTAAAATAGTACCAACCTGCATATAAAATAGTACTTTTTCGGCATCACAAGTATAAAAAAAATTTAAATATAAATTAAAAAACAAATCTTTGTAACCTCCAAAATGAACAATTACAAATGAAACAACAAAAATATATTAAAAAAAAAATATGTTAAGAGGTGAAAACAAAATTTTGAGATGAAAAACTTTTTTGGATGTAAAAAAAATAAATTGTGTCGTGAAAAACATTTTTCAGGTGAAAAAAAAAGTTTTTGTGGAGAAAAAATAATTTGCGGTGAATTTTAAATATTATTCACCTCTTAGCGTCTGGTGGAAAAATATGACGTTATATTTTATACACCAGACACTACAATGAATTCTAATAATATACAATCCATTATACACCAATTTGTATGGAAAATTTAGAGGTAATTTAACATTGTCACTCATTACTTTTGGACCGCTGGACCGATTTTGCTCATTTTCAATACCAAACTTTTCGGAAAAATGTACATAAAGCTATGTAAAAACGAGCAGTGCGTACTAAGAAAATTAGCCGATATTGATTTTAAAATTTTGAGATTTTTTCTTAAATTCAGCAAATTTTTAATATTTTTTGAATGTGCTATTAGTATCTTGCTGTACTGAACTACATTTCTCACAGTTTTTTGCGAATTCAAACCTTGTGATTGGTAGCAAACAAATTCAATTTCACATTTTATAAGATTTTTATTATTTACTTTTTTGAAAATCAAAATTAGTTAATAATAATTATAACCCTTAGTGATTGAATTCAATAATTGGTTTAATCGCATAATAAAACTCTAATATAATCATCTGTAATCAGTCGCACTCAGTGAAATCATGTGATTTAATTCACAGCGTTTGGTTTCGAATTAATTCATTGTTCATATGGGACTGCAAATCGAATTAATAATTATTGAATTTTAAAGGGACAAAGAAATTCATACATAGAAAAATTTGTAAATCGTACTAATGAGTCAATAAAAAGTACTATAGTACCAACTTTATCATCCCTGATTCAAATATTGAGAAAAAGATATCACAACAAACCAATACATACGCACTTTAGACTGTCACTTAACGTTGAATTCTATTTTCAATAGATTTGTCCGCAACAGAACAGAACGGAAAAGTGAAAACTAACCACACATACAGACTTTCAATTGAACAGAAACAAAACAGCTGATTCGTAACAGAACAGAACGTAAAAACTAATTCTGACTTGAAGCGCAGAAGCGTTGATGTTGTTTTTATGTAAACAACCCAATGGACCAAAACCCTTTAGAAAAATATTATATTAAGCTTGCAAGCATAAGCGTTAAGCTTTAAAAAGACTTTAGAAAGTATTGAAAAACGCTTTAATTTTATTGTAGAAAAATCAAAACGGAACCCTCGTGATAATATTACTGAAATAATATTTAAATAAGCTTATGCCGCTAATTTTAGAATAAGCTTATGTCAACAATTGTAGAATTAGCTTATGCTTACAAATTTAGAACAAGCTTATGCTACCAATTGTAGAATTAGCTTATGCCTACTTTTGTAAATTTTTTTATTATCGCCCCGATTTTCAGAAATTTTTGTGACTGTCTTACATTTTTGTGACTCTTACCTAGAATTTTTTTTTTCAAGGTAAGATAGTCAGACAAATTTAGGACAATTACAAAAATGTGTAAGAATCGGGCCTTATGTTTGAATATAAGAAATTCACATTTTATTTAATTTTTTTTATTAAGAAATTTTTATTTAAGTTTTTGGAATTGAAAAACACTTAAAAAATAATTTTAAAAAAATCAATTCATTAAAAATTCAAGTTTTTTACTTATTGTTTTCACTTATTGTTATTATTTTTTATTTATCAAATTATGACAACCGCACTATCTTCGATCAAAATTGACAATGACAATGCAAAGTAATCAACGACGTACATACAGAATTTAACGGGACTTTGCTGCAGCGACATGTTGTCAGCACGTTGTAAAGAATACTACTTTCTCAAATACGGTTGAAAAAGGCTTTAGTATTTTTTTTAAAAAAAGCTTATTCTAAAGTACTGTTATACTTTACTTATTTTGTGGTCCATTAGGAAATTATACACACTTGAGAAACCACCACCACCACGCTTATTATAGAAATGCACTCACACATAATCACTAGTGTACACACATTTGAGACACATTCTCAAAATCATGTAAAAAATTAAACTAAATATTAGAAGAACAAATTAGTACAAGTACAACTGAAATTTGTTCATGTGGTAAAATGAGATAACTGACAACTTTTGTAAAACAACAGATTTAAACGATATCAACAGAAAAACTAAGTTCAATTGAGTTGGAACCCGTTTAACAGACTTTTGAACATACTTTTTTTATGAGTGCACTGAATGGTACATTGGGGACAATTATTAACACGTGAAAAGCTATGATTGAAAACATTAAATACCAAATCGCTATTTTCTTTTGTTGGGATCGTTTAAATCGGAACTTATTGCATTAAAAAATATTTCATTGCGTCACTTCTGGAGACTATAAACATTAACACCAATTAGCAACAAACAATAAACACATTGCAGATTAGGGTATAAAAAAAAACCAAAGCAATTTTAAAATTAAATAAAATCAAGTTCTTATAAGATGATGTTCACCTTGACTGGTAGAGAAAGATTTTAAAGTCAAATGTGTCACTTATTTTCTTATATTTGTATAAGAACACTCATATATTTGAGGCTTTCAAAGCTAACTGCCACGCTACAGGAAAAAGTAAATCTAATAAATATCAAACTAATAGTATTTCTTCTCATAAACTCATAAAAAAAAAATTGTACAAAAGTCTGTTAAACTGGTTCCAATTCAGTTGAACTAAGTTTTTCTGTTGTTATAGTTTAAATCGGTTATTTAGCTAAAGTTATTAGTTATCTCAATTAACCAGAACCTTATATTTAGCAATTGATGATTCTCAAATTTACAAATTTGCTAGTTAATTTAAACCACAATTATTTTAAAAATACAATTTTTTTGTATCTCCACTATAATGCTATAAACACATAGACCACAGCAGACTGCAGAGCTACACGACTGCAAATGCCGTTGACTGCAATCGTCGCCGTGTGGTCAGCTACTTATTATTTTGGAAACGACAGCAGCATAGTAAACAGCTGATCACGATTCAATTTAAAAATATCAACAGCTGTTTTTTATACAAATCAGGGATGTTAAAGTTGGTACAATTGTACTTTTTTTGGTACATTTTGACCTTCTAAAGTACCGTGGTACTACCGCGACTCATTTGGTACAATTTAAAAAATTTTGAATTTTTTCCCCTTTTTGAATTTTTAGTATAGCAAACAAATTGTTATTGTGTCCTTTTTCATTGCGTTTATTCGTTTTATGTAATGAGCTCTTAAAATATATGCGACTATATCCGCCAGATTTTACGATTTATCATCATTTTAAGGATTTTGAAGAATAAAGTTGGCAATTTTTTTTTTTTTAATATCGATTAAAAATTTACGATTTTTTACAAAATTTATCTGGCAGCTCTTACATATATTGACACTTGTTGCAGCCAACTTCACTTTTATTTTGAATTTATTAAAATTCTGAAGAAGTGAAAATTGATATATAGATATGGCATCACTTATAACATATGGGAAAACAGTGGACATTAGAGTGAGGTGAGTTTCTAAAAATAGAACTGTTGTGTTGTTGGAGTTGTACTTCTGAGATTATGTATGCAAGAACAAAAACACCGTGTATTGAATAAAACTAGTTTTAATCACAACAAAACTCGACCTAACTATAGCTCAGAGGGCTAAAGCGCTCTGTCTAACGTGTAGTGCGAGTGCATGTGGCATTAGAAATCAGTTTATCTATACCACGGTCAGTGATTGCACAGAAAAATTTCATATAGACGCAATCGAACAAATAAAAACATTACAAATATTACATTATTCAAAAATTCAAAAAACAGTGTCACTGACGAACGTTCAATACCAGAAACTGCGCAGTCTGATTCAGAAAAAATTGAATATTTGCAATGTAGTTATGATTTTAGAAAATACACTCATTCTTCTCTACCACGCCTTTCACAATTAAATTAAATAAAATTGCATATTAATTATAGTATTAACTGCAATTGTCTGAAAAAGACGTTAAAATTCAAACTCAAACAAAAATTATATTATTGTTAAAGAAATGAAAGAAAATTCCAAACAATCTTATATATGTTTAATTTAGAACGAGCTCTCAACCTCCGTATATTTACAAAAATAATCAAACATATTAGCTAGGTTAATACTAGTATTTCGATCTGGTTAAAGATCTCATCAGAACCCAATGTTTTAGAAAAGTTATAGCCTCCATAATAGGCAGAACTTTAACAAAAAACCGATTAATCATTAATTTGCTCCATTCTTGTCTTCTTAGTAAAAATATTACTTCAGCCAGAGTAAAAACTAAAATTTTTTTAACTGAAGTCGTTAAAAAATTAAAACGTTTGTAGTTTTTGGTCGGTAGTAGCTAATTTTCAAAATGAACTGAATGTCAATATGTTTCCAGACATTTCTAGTCGTTGCTGGAATTTTATCCATTCCACACTGGTCTGCAAATGTGGAAAGAGTTTTTTTTCTTTTCAAAATATAATAAAAACTAAGGAAAGAAACAGACTACATTAGCCAACATTATCAAGTCTCATACAGACTAAGGATAGGTTAAGAGCGACAAATTTATGCTGCTATGATGTAGAAATTCCAAATAGTTTATTAACTAAACAAATAATTCCATGATTTGGTCTCATATATTCATAACACTTTTTATGCCTTATTTTATTCATACATATAATGTATGTTATTGGAAGGTTTTTTTTTCTGTACAAGAGAATTTTTATGTATTTTTTTTGTTGTTTTAATAAATTTAAAAAAAATGGTACCGTCAACGTCCAAAAAGTACAATTTTTTTTGGATGTTGGTACAAAATTGAAAACTCCATTTAACATCCCTGATACAAATGCATTTTTGTTTCAGTAGTGCCAATTACATCTTTTTTTTCTTTATTAAAATAGAACAACATGCTTGGTTGTAGACACGTATATAAAGTTCACTTAAAAATACAATTACTTATTTATAATACATTATTATAACGTGAAAATAAATTTATATAACCCCTCTTGAATATTAATGCAATTATACCATTTGATGTTGCGACGTTTTTTGTGTTTAACAAAATAAAATATTTTTAAGCACTAATTTGTTACATATTTTGTTTTATTGTCAACACTATTTTTGTTTTGCAGCCAACAAAAATAGAAATTAACCTAAGTTGACTACAGCGGCAAAAGTAGTCGGGTAGCCGTGTAGTTGTGTTGGTGCCAAAATAATCGTTTTCATATAAACGTGTGTATTTTATTTTTGACAGGCTGTAGTCGTGTAGCTGCAGTCGTCTATGTGTTTATAGCATAAGTCTTACTTGTAGATGGTGTTATTTTTTCGTATTTTTTTTTATATACTCACAAAATAGGCTTTATCTCATAAACTAAGCTAGATAGAGCACAGGTGAGGAAAAATCCCTACTTCGTACTTAAGATGGACACGTAAGCTGAATTTTGCATGATTCGCCTGATCACTAGTGAGTGTAAGTGAACCCTAATTTACTCACGTTAATGTGAATGAGTGTGAGTAGAAACAAAATCTGTGTGAAGAATTTTCCTAAAAAAAATTTTTGGTTTTTGGATTTTTAAAATACAAAATAAATCGCAAAAGTTTCATCTTCAGAGCAGTTTTCACAATTTATAATAATTTTATTATTTTTCTGTAAGATTTTATTTCGTGCATTTGCGTGATTCACGCATGATTGAGAGTGAGTAGAAAAAAATTTTCGTGAGTGATTGCTAGTGCTTGCAATTTTTCGCTTGTGAGCGTGAGTCAAAATTCACTTACGTATCCTACTCTACTTCGTCATATTACCCCCGGTAATAAATATGGACTTGCCTTTGGGCTTATCCGATGAATCCACAAATTCGGATTTTAAGCAAAATTTTAACATAAATTTTAGCTTAAAATTCAGTTGATTTAGCTACACTCTTGTGCCTGCATTTAACATTATAGTTAGTTAAAATTGTTAACAAACTATTTTAGCTAAAATTTAGGACGCTTAAATTTAGTAGGTTAGGTTAGGTCGAAAAGAGGATTCGGAGAAGGGAAATACTTCCCTAAACCGACTCAACTCCCTGAGGACTTACACTTAAGCCAGAATGTCGGCTTGTTGTGCGCTCTAAACAATCAGTTCTATGTAATATGTCACCTTACTATCCCAGGAACTCCGTCGCACTGACGAAACTCCTCAACTTCTTCCATCCTATGCCCCTAAGATCCCCCAATGTGGATATTGGGTCACTGGATAGTATTTCGACCCGGCATTTGCCGGGATCCGGGTCGAATACTCCCCATTCACAGAGATAGTGTTCCAAGGTCTCCTCGTCCTCCCCACAGGCCCTGCACACTTCCGAGTCCGCCCTACCAATACGGTGGAGATGGGCCCTAAGTGTCGAGTGTCCCGAGAGGATTTCCATCAAAAGACTCAGTTTCTTCCTACTGAGATTCAGAATTTCCCTCGTGTTGTCCTTGTCCGGGTTGCCCCAGAGAATATTTGTAGTCCTGCCAACACCCGCATTTTCCCAGATGGTCCTATGCATAGTGTCAGCCCAGTCCACCAGCTCCGCCTTGAGAGCTCGAAAAGGTTTAGCGTTCTCCAAAGTGACTTATTCCAGGGAAGATCCTCCCCTAGCCAAATCATTAGCCACTTCGTTCCCCGCTATACCACAGTGTCCCGGTACCCATATAATCTCAATGCGTCCCCGTGAAGAGAAATCGTTAATTTCCCCTTTACACCTGAGTATCGTCATTGATCCCACAGAGTCCGTAGATAAAGCCCGGATAGCCGCTTGGCTATCCGTGAAAATCACAATATCACCGATCAAGCCCATGATATTCACCTGCTTAATGCACTCCGTAATTGCGGTGACCTCCGCCTGTAGTACGGTATTATGGTCAGGAAGACGGAAGCATTTGCGTACATTGAAGTCAGCGTTACAGAAGCCCAGACCCGTTTTCCCATCCAGTTTTAATCAATCCGTGTTAAAATGGATCCCCGGTTGGTTCCTCAAGAAGGTCCCATTTAACCATGGTTGCCTGTCGGGGATTAACGTGTCACAGAGCGTCGTGACAGACCTCTCTGAAATCCTGTCGCAGTCCCATTCTGAGACACAATACCCTGGCAATTGGTCCAAAATAGTACGGTGCCCGGTAATATGGCCATTATTGTCCCATTCCCCGGTAGCCCTCAGCCGCATCATAGTCAATGCGGCCTCGCCTTCATCTGTACCTCAATTAAACTTAGTAGAGTATGGTTCCCAATTTCATTGAACATTCTGCTGGCGGTTCTGGTGTACTGTTTTCTGTTGTCGTGCTTGCAAAACCTGCTAATGTCAGAAAAATCTTTTTCTGAAAATCAGCTAGCTGATTTTTAGCAACAAAATTAGTAGATTCAGCAAAAATTAAAAAATCCTTGCTAAAAGTTAATAAAATTATTGCTGAATATTAGTAGACTGGAAAAAACTCATAGAATCTGGAGAAAAATTATGCTTTAGTTAATTTATTTGCCAAAAATCCTAAAACATACATATATTTGTGATTCTTTTAAAAATAATTTACAATACGGTCCAAAATATAAAAATGTTCATACTCCCACACTGACGACATGAATTAATGCTAAAAAAATAGAAATAATTATATGTAACATAAACAAAATTATCTTTCCACTACTTACATCAATGGTTGTAATAATGATGCTATCTTTTAAAGAAACACAAATGCCGCATAAAATTGTAGAAACGAAAAAAAACATAAATATGACATATACAACCTTTTTTTTGCAATAAAAAAAATGAAACATATAAATCTACATAAGATGTGTGTATTTGTCTTTCGTTGCAATTTGACCACACTAGATTATTAATCTCTATAAACCTTTAGTTTAGAAATACACATTTAATCTTTATTAAATTTAAATATTTCATTTTGTCTTTCATTTAATTAATAGACAATTACTTGGACAAGCCGGTGACAGCAAAAAATTTAAGTTGTGTTAATCAACAATTTTGCTTTATGTATGAAAAACAGATACAAAAATCTTCCACTGTTGATTTTTTATGTCTTATTAGAGTTGTTTGTACTTTTTTTTAGCAAAATAAATTAGTGTAATATTAGTAAAACATTAGTTCAAAACAGTTAAGTGCTGAATAAGTATAAGTAAAACTTTAGCTAAAAACATAATTTTAGCAAACAATTTACTGAAAAATAGTATACCTGATTTACAAGACGTTTTATTTCAATTATTTTTTTTTTTGCGTGTAGCTGAATTTTCAACTATTTGTATTGGCTTTTTTATGCGTGTTGATCAGGGGTGGCAAGACTTTTTCGGTGAGTGCCAAAAACACTCACATTGTTTTGTAAAATTATGTCGCTTGCCACATTAAGTCGCTTGCCACTTTAGTTAATTTTTCCACTGAAAGCTTATTTTACGTTTTTAATGTTCATCATTTCTAACTTAAAATTAAGAACTTACAATTAAACTGCAAGTGGTGAATCCGCAAATTTTAATGAAACTTGGATATGTTGTTGTGGACAAAAAAATACTAGCCACGTATTTGTTTAGGTTTGCAATGGCACGTTTAGCGGTTACAAAGGGGAGTCAAAAACTATATTTTTGTATGAAAACATGTCAAAATTTAGAATATTCTATTTCTTTTATACGCAGTATTAAAGTACTTCAGAAAACAAAAATTTTCATACCCATATTATATGCTGTAGGCCCAGATGAATTGTATTTGGGATGTTTCAAAAGAAAAAAATGTTTAATTAAAGTTTACTGATTACCTAAAGAAGAACGTGTCATGAAAAAAATATATATTTTTAAAGTTCCTTATGGTGTTAAAAAAAACTGTTGTAAAATTCGCCTGTTGTTTTGTATAAAAGAATCGTCTCTTTACCTATATAATAATGAAAGAAATAAGGATTATTAAAATATATTTTTGGATCGTTACAAGAGATATAATGAATACAAACGCATCAAAACAGTTTCGAATAATCAGAATTTTAGATAAATTTAAGTGAACAAAAATACGCTTGCGGGGACATACATAATGAAATAATCATTAAATATCCGTTTACAACACATGGGTTTATACTATACATCACATAAGTAAAACGGAAAGTGTGAGGAAATTAAGTTTGTCAAAAATTATAAAAGAAAATTGTTTAAACGTAAACCTTTATTTTGCTTAATTTTATTTAATGTACCCCTTTGGTACCCCTTACCCATGGTAGGGTTAATTATTCCTTAAAACCTTGTTTTTACTCCCCACTTTTCCAACTTTGGTGGCAGTATTTACAACCGATTTTAACGAGTAAACCGTAAACGGTACCTTTAGGCATTGTTGGTCTCCTTTTCTCTATACTCTTTTTTGTAAAAAGAGTTAAGGGTGAATTAGCCAAGCGTAAACGTAAACGTATCTCGGTGTACGAAATTTAATAAGTAAAATAAGAATAGAAGATATTTTGTGTATCTTGTTCTTTCATTCATATTCATTAAACATATAGAATACGTAAAAACACAAAGAAAATCTAATCAAAATAGAATTTTGTTGTCCGTTTACGTTTTCTATATGTTTAATGCATATGAATGAAACAACAAGATACACAAAATGTCTTCTATTCTTATTTGACTTATTAAATTTCGTACACCGAGATACGTTTACGTTTACGCTTGGCTAATTCACCCTTTAGTTATTGTTTAACTACGAAAGGCATTACGTGCAAAAAACCCTTGTTAAGGTAATTAAATTTTTTATAAATAAACAGAGACCTTTTCTCTAAATATAAAATATATTCTTACGGCAAACATTTGGTCCTTCGAACCGGATTCCGAGAAAAAAAAGGACAAAAGTGGAAATAATTTTTTATATTTCCAGAGCCTCCATCTTTTTTTTGTGGTACACAACAACAGCAGCCTTTGTCAAAATTTTTTATATTTTTTATTCTTCGAATAAAGGTGCGTACTGTTTTATATATTTTTTTTTTTAAATAAAAGTGCTAGTGAGAAAGAATTATTGAAAATAAATTGCTAATTAAAAAAAAAAAAAAAAAATTTTTTAATTAAATTTGCAAAGAAAAAATATTCTTTTAATTTGCATAAAAAAAGTATTAAAATTTTAATACCATTTTTTTTAATTCTATTGTGAATTGATCGAGTTACAACCCTTCGCGAGTAATATTTATACATTACATTTATTTGACGTTTCGTTTGTTATTAATTTCCTTAATTACTTTTTTTCTCAACGGTGCGTTTGTTTACATGGACGGACAAATAAAATTTTTTTTTTATTACAAAAATTGTCGGTAATTTAATTTTAATCGACTTAAAATTAATTTTTTCGGTTTAAAAAGTGTTAAGAAAATTAGTAAATATTGAAATCATTATATCCTCGTTTAATTCCGTCGGGTTGTTTGTAAAAAGTGATAATTTAGTGATCATAATTATTTTACTTGATATACATACGTGCATACATACATATCAGTGTTTTTTTTCCTATTCTTCTTTTATTTTATTTTATTTTATTTATTTTATTCGGATATCACATACAACAAGATAAAATCTTTTTAATTACAGTATGTGATCTTATAGCGATACAATCAATTTGTGATAGTAGTTACAATACTTTTAAGAGTGTCATATTCCGAACAAACATTGTATTTTTTTGCATACAAGCGGTAGTTACAGTGTTTTTAAATAGTAACATACATACATACAGACATACATACATACATATTGTATAGTTGTTATTGGTTTTTGTTCAATTGGATTTAGTACCCTACTGTCCACCATCCGTCTAGGTTGCATATATCAGGTGTGTGAATTTAATTAAAAATTATTTTCATATTATTTGTTTTGCAATTTTATGCAATTATTTGGTAAATTTAAAGAATAATTTTTAATTTTTTTTGTTTCTTTTAAAAATTTTTGTGGGTTTTGAAAATTTTCGTTGGTTTTATTTTTTTTTGAAATCGATAAGAACAGGATGCCTTTATCGTCCCTTGATATTTTCATTAGAGCTTCGGATGCTCTCATTAAATTTGAGAATAGTTTTCATTCTCTTAATGATGATACATTTAATGTTTTTAATCTGGAGATTGAAAGTGAGGAATTACGAAGTATGTGGGAAAAAGTTAAGGTCACCTATGAAGATTGTGTCACCGATTTGGA
Source organism: Delia radicum (assembly GCA_021234595.1). Taxonomy (NCBI): domain Eukaryota; kingdom Metazoa; phylum Arthropoda; class Insecta; order Diptera; family Anthomyiidae; genus Delia; species Delia radicum. The sequence continues at coordinate 177,647,424 of CM037853.1, forward strand.
AAACGCGGAAAAATCCAAACCCAAGGATTTGGACGCGGTTGAGGCTAAATATCGTGCTTATGTTGGTTGTCTCACATTAATTAGGGAAAAATTGCATGAGCACGCGAAACCAAAGCCAAAGGAGCCTGCTGATGATTTAGATAGGACAACGGTTGATGATTTTCATCATAATTTGAATCTTCCGCTTTCGACTATTTCGATTTTTGAAGGAACTTATATTTCTTGGCCTACTTTTAGGGATCTTTTTACCGCTATCGTAATAAATTGTTCGTGCCTTAGTCCAGTTTTACGATTAAGCTACTTGATTGAGAAAACAAGTGGTGATGCGAGGGAAATTGTTTCGAAAGCCCCATATACTAATAAGGGATTTGATGACGCTTGGAAACGACTAGGGGATAAATATGAGAATTTGCGCATGTTGGTTCATGATCAGCTTTGTAAGCTTTTTGATCTTCCTTCTATTGATAATGAAACGAGTGATGGTTTAAAATCACTACAGCGTGGGATTAACGGTTGTCTTTCGTCTCTGTCTGGTTTAGATATTGAATCTACTACAGAACTTAGTTCTCATATGATTGTTGTCATTTGTATTCGGCGATTACCTGCGGCTACTATTAATTTATGGGAACAGACAATCAGCGATAAAAAAGCCTTATCCAATTGGGCGGATTTGGATCGATTTTTGACAGAAAGGATCGATACTTTAGAATGTGCACGTCATCTTCGAAATTCAGATTTTTCCAAAAAACCTACTGAACAAAAAGTTAAGGTCCACCTCACAAATACTACCACTTCTGTGAATTTTTCTTGTGTTTTGTGTAAAAATCAGGCTCATTTTCTTAGATCTTGTCGTCGTTTTCCAAATTTATCAGTGGCTGATAAATATGCTACGGTGAAAAAATTTCACTGCTGTGTCAATTGTTTTGCAAAAGGACATGAGGCAAGGAATTGTAATAGCACTCACAATTGCTCAAAATGTAATAAACGTCACCATACTTTATTACATCGAGATTCGCCTTCTAATGAGGTCTTGAATAGGGGAAATACTTCTTTTGGAACAGCTGGCGGTTCGGGTACAGCTCCTCGTCTTCCCAACCCCACACAAATTGATTCTAATATACAGTCCACTTCTACTGGTAGCAATTCGACATTTCCTCAGAACAGACAAGTATATCATACAGCTCAGAATAGGAGTGTGTTTTTAGGGACTGCTATGGTTGATATTGTTCACCAGGGTATTACGTACCCAGCGCGTGCATTAATTGATCCCGCCGCCGAAAGTTCTTTTATTTCGGAACGTTTGGTTAATCGGTTGAAACTTCCGACGCTTTCTACGAAGGTCGGCGTTTCAGGTGTGGAGTCAATTTCGACTACGTCGAAAAAACTTTGTTCGGTGAAAGTTGGTTCGCCTATTGATTCTGCTTTTATGTTGGATGCCTTAGTCGTTGTTTTGACTAATGTGTCTGGGAATCTTCCATCATTTAAAGTACTTTCGAATATAAGGGAAAATTCGCCAAATCTTCGTTTGGCAGACTGCAATTTCTATGACGGTAGACCTGTTGACCTTTTGCTTGGCGGTGAGGTTTATCCTAAAATTTGTTTAAGGGAAGTTCCGATAGATGTTTTTGGCTCATTATTGGCTCAAAACACAGTTTTAGGTTATATTATTACTGGTCCAATTTTACAAACTCCAGTTCAGGTCTTTTCAACTCGCGTTGAATTTTCAGAGGAAGATTGTCTCAATAGAAATCTTCTTAGATTTTGGGAACTTGAGGAGACACCTAAAAGAAAAATTTTATCCATTTTTGATAAAATTTGTGAGGAAAATTATATGAGGACTACACGTCGGAGGACTAAACCTGAATTTCCTCATCAATTAAACTTAGGCATTTCTAGGTCAAATGTCCTAAAACAGTATCTCAGGACAGAATCCTCTCTTCTACGAAGACCTGAGATAAAAGAGATATACGATAACGTCGTTAAAGAATATATACAATTGGATCATATGAATCAGGTGTCAAATTCTCCTGCCGCTACTACGTTTTCGTGTTATTTGCCACATCATCCAGTTGTTAAACCTGAACGAAAGACTACAAAATTGCGTGTAGTTTTCAACGCTTCGAATAAGACGTCGAATGGGACAAGCCTAAATGATTGTCTTTATGTTGGTCCTACGTTGCTGATTTGGTTCTCTTGATTCTACGTTGGCGTCTTTTTAAATTTGTTTTCAATTGTGACATAACTCAAATGTATAGGCAGATTAGGGTTGATTCAGCTCATACTCCATTTCAACGGATCTTATTTAGAGACTCTCCTACGGAGAACGTTAGGGATTATGAGCTGCAAACGGTTACTTTTGGTGTTAATTGTGCTCCCTATCTGGCTATTCGAACATTGTTGCAATTAGCAGACGATTCTGAGGCTGAGTTTCCTTTGGCATCGCACATTCTACGAAAGTGCATGTATGTTGACGACGTTTTAACGGGAACTCACGATGTTTCGTCTGCGCTGATCGCTCGTGATCAGCTTATATCAGCGTTGGCTTCGGCGAAATTTGAGCTTAGAAAATGGACTTCTAACGATCGCACAATTTTAAAAGGTTTTCCACCGGAACATTTGGTAGATGCTAAACTTTTAACGTTTGTAGAGTCTAGCAGTTCTAAAACTTTGGGTATTCAATGGAATGCTCAATTGGACTCATTTTATTTTAGTGTAAATCCTATTACACATAAATCGAGTCATACTAAAAGGGAAGTTTTGTCCACTATTGCAAAATTATTTGACCCTGTCGGTTGGCTAGGCCCAGTTGTGGTTGTTGCGAAAATAGTCATGCAGCGTGTATGGCTTGATAATATAGGCTGGGACGATTCACTTCCGCTCTCAACGGAAAATAGTTGGCAGAAATTTGTAATTTCATATCATGAGGTAAATAATATTCGAATTCCGAGATGGGTTCATTATACTCCCGAGTCTTCTGTCGAATTACATGTTTTTTCTGATGCCTCGGAAAAAGCATACGCGGGGGTAATATATATTCGAATTAAGTCCCCAAACGGCGAAATTCATACCCATTTGCTGTCTTGTAAAACAAAAGTGGCCCCTATAAAATCAATTTCAATTCCGCGTCTAGAACTTTGTGGTGCAGTTTTGGCCTCAGAGCTTTTAAAAACAATACTTAGCGAAATTGATATTCAACTTAACCAAATTTATTGCTGGACTGATTCTACGATAGTTCTTTCTTGGTTGAAAAAAGACCGTTGTTCTTGGACCACGTTTGTTGCTAATAGGGTTTGCCGAATTCAGGAAAATATTGGTCGACATAATTGGTATCATGTTCGATCCGAGGATAACCCCGCCGATTTGGGCAGTCGTGGTGTTTCGCCCTCAGAGCTGGCAGGCAGTTCACTTTGGTGGCATGGGCCACAGTGGCTTCGTCAGGATAAATCCGAATGGAATATTACTGATCTTTCTCACATTGATACTGACATTGAGGGTCGAGCTGTTCAGGTATATACCTCGTTTTTTAAGAACACTAAAGGGGAAGATTTGTCTGTGGATATACTTAAGGATTTTTCTCGTTTTGATAAAGCACTTCGTGTAGTATCGTATATTTTGCAGTTCTTTTACAACAGTCACCCAGCACATAAATTGGGTCGTCAATTTTGTATTAGCAAAACTCTTTCGAGTTTTGAGTTGAAAAGAACCAAGTTGCGTTTGGCAAAGATATCTCAGAAGCTTCACTTTTCAGAGGAGTATAAAAGTCTTTTAGACAAAAAACCTTTATCTCCAAAGAGTTTTCTTATTACCTTGAACCGTTTTTTTGGATCAAGACGGTATCATGAGATTAAATGGTCGTTTGGTGAAGTCACCTTCTCTGACGTATACGGAGCAGCATCCTATTATTTTACCCTACTCAAGCAGATTTGTTCATCAGATTTCTATTCACGGTGGGAATCAGTTGATGCTTCGGATTCTTCGAATAGAATATTGGGTTCCCAGACTTAAGTCTAAAATTCGAGCAGTCATTAGTCGCTGCAAATGTTGCATATTGGATAAAAAGCGATCTTGTAGTCAAATTATGGCCGCTCTTCCGCCTGAAAAGAACTATTCTTGATAGGCCCTTTACTACCACTGGCGTGGATTTTGCAGGCCCATTTGACGTTAAAAGTTTTACGGGCCGAGCTTGTAAAATAACTAAAGGCTATGTTTGTATATTTGTTTGCTTTTCTACGAAGGCAATACATTTAGAGGCAACATCTGATTTGTCAACAGCTACCTTTTTATCCGCTTTTCAACGTTTTATTTCGCGACGTGGGTGTCCTAAAACAATATTTTCGGATAATGGCACAAATTTTGTAGGCGCGTCGCGTGAGTTGGAGAGAGATTTTCGGTTCTTTCTTAAGGAGAGCCAGACCATGGTGGGTTCGACTTATGGGATTCAGGGTCTTTCGTGGCGTTTTATTCCTGCAGGCGCACCTCATATGGGTGGCCGGTGTGAAGAGTTTTAAACTTCACTTTCGAAAAGAGGCACAGGCCTTCAAATATACGTTTGAGGAACTTTCGACGATTCTTGCGAGAATAGAAGGGTGTCTTAATTCGCGTCCTCTTTGTCCTATGACGGAAAATCCACTGGAACCGGTTGCGATAACCCCTGGTCATTTCCTTATGGGATCTCCCATATTGGCTCCTCCGGAGCCCGAAATAACTTGTTAATCGGTTTCGAAAGATGAAAGCTATTTCTCAGCATTTTTGCCGTCGGTGGAAATAGGAATACTTAATGAATTTGCATAAGCGTTATAAATGGCAAAACCCTAATCGCAATTTACAGGAGAATGATTTGGTAGTTATACGACACGAAAACTTGCCTCCAACTTCGTGGAAATTAGGTCGAGTCGTTAAAATATACCCGGGTAGTGACGGTTCGCGTCAGAGTCGTGGATGTACGCACTGCGAATGGGGTTGTAAGACGACACATCGCAAAACTGGTCATTCTGACCAACTAAATCAAAATATTTTTCTTTTTCATTAATATATAAATTTTCCTAGCACTATGGACGCCTTAAAAACTTTGTTTTATGACCCGTTGTTGGACGATTATGAAGAAGTAATGGACGTTGTGGAATCATCTACAAAGGCCCCTTTGGTTCCTTCTACCCCTGCTCCAACCACTACAACGGCTGATGCTGCTTTAATGGCGCCTATTGTGCCACCTATTACTTTGGTTGCACCTCCTAGCGGTTGTACCTCAGACGGTTGCTGAGGCCACATTGGTACCCCGGCCTCGAATATTTCGACGAATAACATTGAGACCGGTCGTTTGAACCTTCAATGTAGAGTTTTGTAGCGGTAGACACCCGTTGAGGGCTTGCTCTCTATTTCGTAAGGCTAATCATGCCCGGAAGCTACGCTTAGTCGTACTTCACCGCTACTGCTCTCGTTGTTTGGCCCATACACATCAGGCCAAAAATTGTCCGAGTACGGTTAAATGTCGTCATTGCAATGGAGATCATAACTCCATTTTGCATGGTCCTGCTAAGTCTGATCAGAAAACCACACATTCCGCGAGACCTTCTTCTATAAAGAAAACCGCTTCACGTCAGCCTGTGAAATTGGCTTTGAAAGGCAAGCAGAATTCTGCGAACAAGCCAAAGTCTCCGTCTATTTCGGAAGTTTGCTCTTTGCCTATTAGGCATATCGTAACTTTTTCGCCTACTTTGGTAGCTCAACTTCAGTTACCGAATAAGTCGATACCGGTTCGTGCGGCACTGGACCCCTGTTGTAGCATTAGCTACATATGCGAAACCTTAGATTAGATAAGATTGTTGTAGTATTAGCTACATATGCGAGACCTTGGTTAACAATCTTAGGCTACCAGTGTCCTCCGCGGATGGCGGCAAATTCTGTCGCTTAACGGTCGGTTCGTCCTACGACGCTTCGCAGAAAATTAGTTTTACTGCCAAGCTAACGAAGATGAGAGGAGTAAAGACTCCCACGGAGTCTGTTTCGGATTTGGTAAAGGACCACTTTTCTGGGTTTCAATTGGCTGACCCACAGTTCAACGTATCGGGACAGGTGGCTTTGGTTTTAGGACCTGAGGTTAGCCCTCAAATCATGAAGGCTAAAATTTATTCGAGCCCGGGCCTTCCAGTGGCCCAGTATACAATGTTTGGGTGGGTCATAACTGGCCAATCCCCTTTTTAGGGATAGATCCGATCGGATCAACCCTGGTCCCCTTTGGACCAACGATAGTTTTTGATCACCCGACACCCTTTGTGTCAACCGTGGTCCCCCTTGGACCAATGATCCCCTTTGGATCATCTTATAAATTTAAGTGTTTTTTGACAAAAAAAATATATATATATATATGAGCAATTCCATATGAAAGCGATCACCTTTTGGACGACCCCTCTCCGATTTTAAAATAAATAGTCTCAATCGATTGCCCAGCAAAAAATAATGTACCTACATATTTTTTTTTTTTTTATAGGGACTGGTTTAGTGGTGGTGTGCACCACTGTCATGTGACAAAATTGAAGAATTCTTCATAAGGGACCTCATTGAAAGTTGTTTTAAAAAAACTACTAAGCGATCGCAACGAGTGATAGCTCGTTGGAAAGGTATTGAATCAGGCTTTAATTGAAAAATAAAATTTTCCTAATTTTTCTCAGAAATTTACCTTTTTTCCCATGAAAATTTAATTTTCCCATGAAAATTAAATTTTCCGATTTTCCACAGAAGCTCCTAAATTTTCCGACTAATTTTATTTTTTTTTGGATTCCTCATAATATTTGCTTTAAGAATCAGCAATAAAAAAATGGGCCCCGACTCCTTGTTTGGACAGGAGAAGAGCATTTAAGAGACCACCTTGTTCTCATTGTTTTTATATATTTTATAATTGAATTATTTTTAATTATTTAACAAGAAAAATTAGGAAAATTTTATTTTTCAATTAAAGCCTGATTCAATACCTTTCAAACGAGCTATCACTCGTTGCGATCGCTTTAGTGAGGTCCCAATGAGGTCCCTTATGAAGAATTCTTCAATTTTGTCACATGACAGTGGTGCACACCACCACTAAACCAGTCACTATAGAGCAATTCCATATGACATTGTTGGTCTCCTTTAGGCATTGTTGGTCTCCTTTTCTCTATACTCTTTTTTGTAAAAAGAGCTAGTTATTGTTTAACTACGAAAGGCATTACGTGCAAAAAACCCTTGTTAAGGTAATTAAATTTATTATAAATAAACAGAGACCTTTTCTCTAAATATAAAATATATTCTTGTCTTTTTATTTCATTGGAACCTGCATTTACGGCAAACAAAAATCTTTAGAGTGTTTAGGGTGTTTTCGAGACACTAAAAATTAAAGAAACTAGTATTTCAAATTATTGTTTTTCAGCTCAGTTGCTTGTGCAATTCGATTGGTTTTTAACTTTTTACTTTTTACATCTCAATACTTTAATTTAGATTATTTTTGTATGTATCAAATAAAAATTAGGGTTTTTAAGGAAAAAAAAGCATATAATAAAAAAAATAAAAATAGTGTACGAAAAAAAGTTATGAATTTACATTGTTGAATTCGGGGATTTTGTTCCTGGATATTTTTTTGTTTGGCAACTCTGGTTAATGCAGTCAAATATATAAAGAATTTTAACTCAACTATTTTGTTCAACCTTTTTTTCTAATTGGTGATTTTTTGATTTGTTGGGGTTAACGAAAAAGGGTATCTGGCAAGCCTGGTATCTGGAAAACAAAAGAATACTTTATAAATTTGCTTAAACATTTTCGAGGTCTTCTCCCATATGCACTCATAACCAGTGCTGCCAGGTTTGCAGAGCATAAAACGTAAAATTTTCTAAAAAAAAATCGTCATCATATTTTGAAAAATCGTCAAAATAAAATATATTTGTTAGAATAGGGATAAAGTTTTAATAGAAAATAAAATACAATAATGTAATTCACATTTCAAATTTTAACGTGTTATCGTTGTAATATAACACTATTTTTGACACTTCTTTTTGGTTTAAACTTCGAAAATCATTATATTTTACAGCGATATTCATATTTATAAAATGTTGGAAAATCAAATAAATACAACTTTAAATTAAACAAATTTTACCACTTGTACTGTTAATCACTTATATCTACATAATTCTGTGAACAACATTTCAGTAGCACAAATTTTAAAATCTTAAATTCTTTTACAACATTTGGAAATTCTTTAACAATAAGTCTGTTCGATTACTTTTCCAGTAAAGTTCAGTAAAAATTAATCAGTAACAAAATTACAAAGAGCAAGACAAATTTACAAAAAAGTAAACGAACGGAAAATGTGTAGGAATTATTAAATTAGATAAAACAGCTTGTTTTAAATATTAAAAAGAAACCAAGTGGTCATTATGGAAAAGATAAAAGTTAATTGAAATTGTCGACCAAAAAGAATTTAAATGTTTTTTAACTTCTTCCATAGTTAATTATTTAATATTTTTCACTTTAAATCCATAAACAATTATAATTTAATTTAATATTTGCTTTTATTTACTAAATATACAAGCATATTTTTTCAATCATATGCTTTTTTCTTATTACAAATTTTTACTGGCAAAAATGTATCCAGTAAAAACTTGTAAGTTCTTTGGCATCAAACTGTCACTTTACTCTCTCTTTTTACCAGTTTTAACTGAGTATTTGTGTAAACGAACACCTTCCAGTAAAAACTTGTACAAATTTTTGTGTTATCGAACAAACTTAATGTTATATTTTTTAATTATTAAATTTTGGGACTTTATTTAATTATTAGGCCAGTTTTTTAAGCACCGAATTTATTTTGTTTCATTTAAAGTTGTATATATATCATCTTTCAACATGAAATATATTCGGGCTAGAGATCTGTTTGTTTTGCAAAAAATTCCATGCCTTGTTTTTTAATATAAAAATTTTTTTATTTTTATTTAAATCTGACACCAAGTCAATTTTATAAAAATATAAGAAAATGTTCTAAAAATATAAACACAGAAACTAAATTAATTTATAAAAAAATAAATCCGGTTTGGATAAAGTTTTATTTAATTCTAGGATTTGCATTTTTGCAAAATTGTATTTCACATCATATTAGCAAATAAAGGTTAGCTTTCGATAAAAAAACAATGGTTTTTCTTTTAATTTTTAACGAAAGAATATAAATTTAATAATCGAGCCGACGATTTTATGAGAATGATAAATAAATAGGTCTTGCTGACATATTAAACTATTGTCAAAAAATCGTCATTTTGGAAGCAAAAATCGTCAAATAGTCATTTAGTTATTTTGGGTATTAAATATCGTCAACATTACGATAAATCGTCAAACCTGGCAGCACTGCATACGATTGCTACTAATCCATACATACATACCATTTATAAAAAACTACATTCATACAGGGTGGCCGATAAATATTGCTACATTAAGAAAATCAAATTACTTTTTTTTTCAATACATATAAATATTTTTTTATTTTTTCATTTGAAAAGCAATACATTTTTATCAAGTATTTTTAATGGCTTTCAAAAAACAATGTAATTAAAATGACTGCCACGCCCAATGACGTCAAATGCAAGCGAAATTCCGTGCAAATTACAGAGAACATTTCAAGGTAAGGGGCAAGTCTTCTGCGTTCAATTGCTTGTTATTTGATTTTTTAAAGGAGAGAAATGAAAATCCTTAAGCAGAACTGTCGTATTGACTGTATGGTGATACATATTTGAGCAAAAATATTCCTTGTCGAAACTCTAGACGAGTGCCGCCCCTTAAGTTTGTTTAGGCGGCAACGCCAGCCTCCAAAGCATTGTAGTGGCGCACAATGAAAATGTTAGTTTCATTACCCCATTCGTTCATTTTCCTTAAATTGAAAGACGAATCAATGAAACCAAAAAAAATGGAACCGATTAATAACTCAGAAAAAAGGTTATTACGTTTTTTTTGTAGTGGCATTTATCAGCCACCGTGTATTACAAAACAAAACCAAAAAACAACAACAATATTTTGTGGGTTTTTTTTTGTACGTGTTGATTATGACCATGGATGGTAACCGATTCTATGTTGTTATAGGTATATAACGCTATTTTCTTTTATTTCGGTAAGGGTATTTTAGGCGTAACGATCCTTCAGTTATTTCGGTAACGGGATTTTATTTATTTCGTTAACGGTACTTTAGCGGTAACGTTATTTTAGATATTTCGGTAACGTTATTTTAGGGAAAACGATTTTCAGGTTTTTTGGTAAGGGCATTTTAAGGGTAAAGTTATTTTAGTTATTCAGGTAATGTTAATGCACACCGATATTTTAGGGTTGATTCAGCTCATACTCCATTTCAACGGATCTTATTTAGAGATTCTCCTACGGAGAACGTTAGGGATTATGAGCTGCAAACGGTTACTTTTGGTGTTAATTGTGCTCCCTATCTGGCTATTCGAACATTGTTGCAATTAGCAGACGATTCTGAGGCTGAGTTTCCTTTGGCATCGCACATTCTACGAAAGTGCATGTATGTTGACGACGTTTTAACGGGAACTCACGATGTTTCGTCTGCGCTGATCGCTCGTGATCAGCTTATATCAGCGTTGGCTTCGGCGAAATTTGAGCTTAGAAAATGGACTTCTAACGATCGCACAATTTTAAAAGGTTTTCCACCGGAACATTTGGTAGATGCTAAACTTTTAACGTTTGTAGAGTCTAGCAGTTCTAAAACTTTGGGTATTCAATGGAATGCTCAATTGGACTCATTTTATTTTAGTGTAAATCCTATTACACATAAATCGAGTCATACTAAAAGGGAAGTTTTGTCCACTAATGCAAAATTATTTGACCCTGTCGGTTGGCTAGGCCCAGTTGTGGTTGTTGCGAAAATAGTCATGCAGCGTGTATGGCTTGATAATATAGGCTGGGACGATTCACTTCCGCTCTCAACGGAAAATAGTTGGCAGAAATTTGTAATTTCATATCATGAGGTAAATAATATTCGAATTCCGAGATGGGTTCATTATACTCCCGAGTCTTCTGTCGAATTACATGTTTTTTCTGATGCCTCGGAAAAAGCATACGCGGGGGTAATATATATTCGAATTAAGTCCCCAAACGGCGAAATTCATACCCATTTGCTGTCTTGTAAAACAAAAGTGGCCCCTATAAAATCAATTTCAATTCCGCGTCTAGAACTTTGTGGTGCAGTTTTGGCCTCAGAGCTTTTAAAAACAATACTTAGCGAAATTGATATTCAACTTAACCAAATTTATTGCTGGACTGATTCTACGATAGTTCTTTCTTGGTTGAAAAAAGACCGTTGTTCTTGGACCACGTTTGTTGCTAATAGGGTTTGCCGAATTCAGGAAAATATTGGTCGACATAATTGGTATCATGTTCGATCCGAGGATAACCCCGCCGATTTGGGCAGTCGTGGTGTTTCGCCCTCAGAGCTGGCAGGCAGTTCACTTTGGTGGCATGGGCCACAGTGGCTTCGTCAGGATAAATCCGAATGGAATATTACTGATCTTTCTCACATTGATACTGACATTGAGGGTCGAGCTGTTCAGGTATATACCTCGTTTTTTAAGAACACTAAAGGGGAAGATTTGTCTGTGGATATACTTAAGGATTTTTCTCGTTTTGATAAAGCACTTCGTGTAGTATCGTATATTTTGCAGTTCTTTTACAACAGTCACCCAGCACATAAATTGGGTCGTCAATTTTGTATTAGCAAAACTCTTTCGAGTTTTGAGTTGAAAAGAACCAAGTTGCGTTTGGCAAAGATATCTCAGAAGCTTCACTTTTCAGAGGAGTATAAAAGTCTTTTAGACAAAAAACCTTTATCTCCAAAGAGTTTTCTTATTACCTTGAACCGGTTTTTGGATCAAGACGGTATCATGAGATTAAATGGTCGTTTGGTGAAGTCACCTTCTCTGACGTATACGGAGCAGCATCCTATTATTTTACCCTACTCAAGCAGATTTGTTCATCAGATTTCTATTCACGGTGGGAATCAGTTGATGCTTCGGATTCTTCGAATAGAATATTGGGTTCCCAGACTTAAGTCTAAAGTTCGCGCAGTCATTAGTCGCTGCAAATGTTGCATATTGGATAAAAAGCGATCTTGTAGTCAAATTATGGCCGCTCTTCCGCCTGAAAGAACTATTCTTGATAGGCCCTTTACTACCACTGGCGTGGATTTTGCAGGCCCATTTGACGTTAAAAGTTTTACGGGCCGAGCTTGTAAAATAACTAAAGGCTATGTTTGTATATTTGTTTGCTTTTCTACGAAGGCAATACATTTAGAGGCAACATCTGATTTGTCAACAGCTACCTTTTTATCCGCTTTTCAACGTTTTATTTCGCGACGTGGGTGTCCTAAAACAATATTTTCGGATAATGGCACAAATTTTGTAGGCGCGTCGCGTGAGTTGGAGAGAGATTTTCGGTTCTTTCTTAAGGAGAGCCAGACCATGGTGGGTTCGACTTATGGGATTCAGGGTCTTTCGTGGCGTTTTATTCCTGCAGGCGCACCTCATATGGGTGGCCGGTGTGAAGAGTTTTAAACTTCACTTTCGAAAAGAGGCACAGGCCTTCAAATATACGTTTGAGGAACTTTCGACGATTCTTGCGAGAATAGAAGGGTGTCTTAATTCGCGTCCTCTTTGTCCTATGACGGAAAATCCACTGGAACCGGTTTGCGATAACCCCTGGTCATTTCCTTATGGGATCTCCCATATTGGCTCCTCCGGAGCCCGAAATAACTTGTTAATCGGTTTCGAAAGATGAAAGCTATTTCTCAGCATTTTTGCCGTCGGTGGAAATAGGAATACTTAATGAATTTGCATAAGCGTTATAAATGGCAAAACCCTAATCGCAATTTACAGGAGAATGATTTGGTAGTTATACGACACGAAAACTTGCCTCCAACTTCGTGGAAATTAGGTCGAGTCGTTAAAATATACCCGGGTAGTGACGGTCGCGTCAGAGTCGTGGATGTACGCACTGCGAATGGGGTTGTAAGACGACACATCGCAAAACTGGTCATTCTGACCAACTAAATCAAAATATTTTTCTTTTTCATTAATATATAAATTTTCCTAGCACTATGGACGCCTTAAAAACTTTGTTTTATGACCCGTTGTTGGACGATTATGAAGAAGTAATGGACGTTGTGGAATCATCTACAAAGGCCCCTTTGGTTCCTTCTACCCCTGCTCCAACCACTACAACGGCTGATGCTGCTTTAATGGCGCCTATTGTGCCACCTATTACTTTGGTTGCACCTCCTAGCGGTGTACCTCAGACGGTTGCTGAGGCCACATTGGTACCCCGGCCTCGAATATTTCGACGAATAACATTGAGACCGGTCGTTTGAACCTTCAATGTAGAGTTTGTAGCGGTAGACACCCGTTGAGGGCTTGCTCTCTATTTCGTAAGGCTAATCATGCCCGGAAGCTACGCTTAGTCGTACTTCACCGCTACTGCTCTCGTTGTTTGGCCCATACACATCAGGCCAAAAATTGTCCGAGTACGGTTAAATGTCGTCATTGCAATGGAGATCATAACTCCATTTTGCATGGTCCTGCTAAGTCTGATCAGAAAACCACACATTCCGCGAGACCTTCTTCTATAAAGAAAACCGCTTCACGTCAGCCTGTGAAATTGGCTTTGAAAGGCAAGCAGAATTCTGCGAACAAGCCAAAGTCTCCGTCTATTTCGGAAGTTTGCTCTTTGCCTATTAGGCATATCGTAACTTTTTCGCCTACTTTGGTAGCTCAACTTCAGTTACCGAATAAGTCGATACCGGTTCGTGCGGCACTGGACCCCTGTTGTAGCATTAGCTACATATGCGAAACCTTAGATTAGATAAGATTGTTGTAGTATTAGCTACATATGCGAGACCTTGGTTAACAATCTTAGGCTACCAGTGTCCTCCGCGGATGGCGGCAAATTCTGTCGCTTAACGGTCGGTTCGTCCTACGACGCTTCGCAGAAAATTAGTTTTACTGCCAAGCTAACGAAGATGAGAGGAGTAAAGACTCCCACGGAGTCTGTTTCGGATTTGGTAAAGGACCACTTTTCTGGGTTTCAATTGGCTGACCCACAGTTCAACGTATCGGGACAGGTGGCTTTGGTTTTAGGACCTGAGGTTAGCCCTCAAATCATGAAGGCTAAAATTTATTCGAGCCCGGGCCTTCCAGTGGCCCAGTATACAATGTTTGGGTGGGTCATAACTGGCCAATCCCCTTTTTAGGGGATAGATCCGATCGGATCAACCCTGGTCCCCTTTGGACCAACGATAGTTTTTGATCACCCGACACCCTTTGTGTCAACCGTGGTCCCCCTTGGACCAATGATCCCCTTTGGATCATCTTATAAATTTAAGTGTTTTTTGACAAAAAATATATATATATATATATGAGCAATTCCATATGAAAGCGATCACCTTTTGGACGACCCCTCTCCGATTTTAAAATAAATAGTCTCAATCGATTGCCCAGCAAAAAATAATGTACCTACATATTTTTTTTTTTTTTATAGGGACTGGTTTAGTGGTGGTGTGCACCACTGTCATGTGACAAAATTGAAGAATTCTTCATAAGGGACCTCATTGAAAGTTGTTTTAAAAAAACTACTAAAGCGATCGCAACGAGTGATAGCTCGTTGGAAAGGTATTGAATCAGGCTTTAATTGAAAAATAAAATTTTCCTAATTTTTCTCAGAAATTTACCTTTTTTCCCATGAAAATTTAATTTTCCCATGAAAATTAAATTTTCCGATTTTCCACAGAAGCTCCTAAATTTTCCGACTAATTTTATTTTTTTTTGGATTCCTCATAATTTTTGCTTTAAGAATCAGCAATAAAAAAATGGGCCCCGATTCCTTGTTTGGACAGGAGAAGAGCATTTAAGAGACCACCTTGTTCTCATTGTTTTTATATATTTTATAATTGAATTATTTTTAATTATTTAACAAGAAAAATTAGGAAAATTTTATTTTTCAATTAAAGCCTGATTCAATACCTTTCAAACGAGCTATCACTCGTTGCGATCGCTTTAGTGAGGTCCCAATGAGGTCCCTTATGAAGAATTCTTCAATTTTGTCACATGACAGTGGTGCACACCACCACTAAACCAGTCACTATAGAGCAATTCCATATGACATTGTTGGTCTCCTTTAGGCATTGTTGGTCTCCTTTTCTCTATACTCTTTTTTGTAAAAAGAGCTAGTTATTGTTTAACTACGAAAGGCATTACGTGCAAAAAACCCTTGTTAAGGTAATTAAATTTATTATAAATAAACAGAGACCTTTTCTCTAAATATAAAATATATTCTTGTCTTTTTATTTCATTGGAACCTGCATTTACGGCAAACAAAAATCTTTAGAGTGTTTAGGGTGTTTTCGAGACACTAAAAATTAAAGAAACTAGTATTTCAAATTATTGTTTTTCAGCTCAGTTGCTTGTGCAATTCGATTGGTTTTTAACTTTTTACTTTTTACATCTCAATACTTTAATTTAGATTATTTTTGTATGTATCAAATAAAAATTAGGGTTTTTAAGGAAAAAAAAAGCATATAATAAAAAAAAATAAAAATAGTGTACGAAAAAAAGTTATGAATTTACATTGTTGAATTCGGGGATTTTGTTCCTGGATATTTTTTTGTTTGGCAACTCTGGTTAATGCAGTCAAATATATAAAGAATTTTAACTCAACTATTTTGTTCAACCTTTTTTCTAATTGGTGATTTTTTGATTTGTTGGGGTTAACGAAAAAGGGTATCTGGCAAGCCTGGTATCTGGAAAACAAAAGAATACTTTATAAATTTGCTTAAACATTTTCGAGGTCTTCTCCCATATGCACTCATAACCAGTGCTGCCAGGTTTGCAGAGCATAAAACGTAAAATTTTCTAAAAAAAAATCGTCATCATATTTTGAAAAATCGTCAAAATAAAATATATTTGTTAGAATAGGGATAAAGTTTTAATAGAAAATAAAATACAATAATGTAATTCACATTTCAAATTTTAACGTGTTATCGTTGTAATATAACACTATTTTTGACACTTCTTTTTGGTTTAAACTTCGAAAATCATTATATTTTACAGCGATATTCATATTTATAAAATGTTGGAAAATCAAATAAATACAACTTTAAATTAAACAAATTTTACCACTTGTACTGTTAATCACTTATATCTACATAATTCTGTGAACAACATTTCAGTAGCACAAATTTTAAATCTTAAATTCTTTTACAACATTTGGAAATTCTTTAACAATAAGTCTGTTCGATTACTTTTCCAGTAAAGTTCAGTAAAAATTAATCAGTAACAAAATTACAAAGAGCAAGACAAATTTACAAAAAAGTAAACGAACGGAAAATGTGTAGGAATTATTAAATTAGATAAAACAGCTTGTTTTAAATATTAAAAAGAAACCAAGTGGTCATTATGGAAAAGATAAAAGTTAATTGAAATTGTCGACCAAAAAGAATTTAAATGTTTTTTTAACTTCTTCCATAGTTAATTATTTAATATTTTTCACTTTAAATCCATAAACAATTATAATTTAATTTAATATTTGCTTTTATTTACTAAATATACAAGCATATTTTTTCAATCATATGCTTTTTTCTTATTACAAATTTTTACTGGCAAAAATGTATCCAGTAAAAACTTGTAAGTTCTTTGGCATCAAACTGTCACTTTACTCTCTCTTTTTACCAGTTTTAACTGAGTATTTGTGTAAACGAACACCTTCCAGTAAAAACTTGTACAAATTTTTGTGTTATCGAACAAACTTAATGTTATATTTTTTAATTATTAAATTTTGGGACTTTATTTAATTATTAGGCCAGTTTTTTAAGCACCGAATTTATTTTGTTTCATTTAAAGTTGTATATATATCATCTTTCAACATGAAATATATTCGGGCTAGAGATCTGTTTGTTTTGCAAAAAATTCCATGCCTTGTTTTTTAATATAAAAATTTTTTTATTTTTATTTAAATCTGACACCAAGTCAATTTTATAAAAATATAAGAAAATGTTCTAAAAATATAAACACAGAAACTAAATTAATTTATAAAAAAATAAATCCGGTTTGGATAAAGTTTTATTTAATTCTAGGATTTGCATTTTTGCAAAATTGTATTTCACATCATATTAGCAAATAAAGGTTAGCTTTCGATAAAAAACAATGGTTTTTCTTTTAATTTTTAACGAAAGAATATAAATTTAATAATCGAGCCGACGATTTTATGAGAATGATAAATAAATAGGTCTTGCTGACATATTAAACTATTGTCAAAAAATCGTCATTTTGGAAGCAAAAATCGTCAAATAGTCATTTAGTTATTTTGGGTATTAAATATCGTCAACATTACGATAAATCGTCAAACCTGGCAGCACTGCATACGATTGCTACTAATCCATACATACATACCATTTATAAAAAACTACATTCATACAGGGTGGCCGATAAATATTGCTACATTAAGAAATCAAATTACTTTTTTTTTCAATACATATAAATATTTTTTTATTTTTTCATTTGAAAAGCAATACATTTTTATCAAGTATTTTTAATGGCTTTCAAAAAACAATGTAATTAAAATGACTGCCACGCCCAATGACGTCAAATGCAAGCGAAATTCCGTGCAAATTACAGAGAACATTTCAAGGTAAGGGGCAAGTCTTCTGCGTTCAATTGCTTGTTATTTGATTTTTTAAAGGAGAGAAATGAAAATCCTTAAGCAGAACTGTCGTATTGACTGTATGGTGATACATATTTGAGCAAAAATATTCCTTGTCGAAACTCTAGACGAGTGCCGCCCCTTAAGTTTGTTTAGGCGGCAACGCCAGCCTCCAAAGCATTGTAGTGGCGCACAATGAAAATGTTAGTTTCATTACCCCATTCGTTCATTTTTCCTTAAATTGAAAGACGAATCAATGAAACCAAAAAAAATGGAACCGATTAATAACTCAGAAAAAAGGTTATTACGTTTTTTTTGTAGTGGCATTTATCAGCCACCGTGTATTACAAAACAAAACCAAAAAACAACAACAATATTTTGTGGGTTTTTTTTTGTACGTGTTGATTATGACCATGGATGGTAACCGATTCTATGTTGTTATAGGTATATAACGCTATTTTCTTTTATTTCGGTAAGGGTATTTTAGGCGTAACGATCCTTCAGTTATTTCGGTAACGGGATTTTATTTATTTCGTTAACGGTACTTTAGCGGTAACGTTATTTTAGATATTTCGGTAACGTTATTTTAGGGAAAACGATTTTCAGGTTTTTTGGTAAGGGCATTTTAAGGGTAAAGTTATTTTAGTTATTCAGGTAATGTTAATGCACACCGATATTTTAAGCCCCATTATGCCCGAGTTTTAATGACAGGCTAGTTAATGACCATACTTTGGGAAAATATATATATTGACAGAAGTTTTCTTTTTCAGATCTTGTTAGATTATTTCGGTAACGGTTTCTTTTATTTCGGTAACGGTATTTTAGGGGTAACGATATTTCAGTTATTTCGGAAACGGGTTTTTAGCGTTAACTGTATTTTATTTATTTCGCTTACGTATTTTAGTTATTTCGGTAACGTTATTTTAGGGAAAAAGATTTTTTAGTTATTTTGGTAACGGCATTTTAAAGATAACGTTATTTCAGTTATTCAGGTAATGTTAATGCACACCGATATTGACAGAAGTTTTTTTTCAGATCTTGTTAAATTATTTCCGTAACGGTATTTTAAGGGTATTGATATTTCAATTATTATTTGGGGGAAAACGAATTATGTTGTTAGATTATTTCGGTAACGTTTTATTTTATTTCGGTAACGGTATTTTAGGCTTAACGATATTTCAGTTATTTCGGTAACGGGTTTTAGCGTTAACGGTATTTTATTAATTTCGCTTACGGTATTTTAGTTATTTCAGTAACGTTATTTTAGGGAAAAAGATTTTTTAGTTATTTTGGTAACGGCATTTTAAAGATAACGTTATTTCAGTTATTCAGGTAATGTTAATGCACACCGATATTGACAGAAGTTTTTTTTCAGATCTTGTTAAATTATTTCCGTAACGGTATTTTAAGGGTATTGATATTTCAATTTTATCGGTAACGGTATTTTACGGATAACGGTATTTCAATTACTTCGGTAACGATATGTTATTGATAACGGTAGTCAGTTAAAAGGGGTTTGAATCGGTAACAGTATTTTAGCGATATTGACAGCCATCTCTGTTTGCGTATATTCTTGTGTACACAGAAAAAACTAAAAACGGGTTTCAATTAATAATTTTATTGAATCAATTAATATTTTAATTGATTTTGCACCTACCACTGAAATGATAGTATTAACTAAAAAAAATTGCAGACAGTTTATTAAAACTCTTTCAATTAAAATAATAATAATATCAATTAAAAGAGTTGTTGTTTTTCTTTACAACCTCAATTAAAAAGTTTAGTTAAATTGATTAAAACCTTAATTGAAACTTGAGAAGAAAACAATGGTAGTTTTAATTGCCCTCCATTAAATAAAAAAAGAAATGTAGGTTTGTAAATTAAATTGAAATTTTATTTATAATAAAATTAAAGCTTTTTAATATAAAAATGTATTATAAGAAAACAAATAAAAGTAAAAACAAAATTTTTGTTTTGCTTGTCTTGTCTTGAAATTTTTCTTGTAATTGAATTGCTTTCTTAAAAAAATCACACACAACTTTAAAACTATACTTTAATGACACTTATACTTATTGAAAATTTAATTATTTACAAAAATAATAGTTTAATTGTCATTTTTCTATAAGGTTTATATAAATCCACATGTGCACTTTTATTACCACAGATAAAACACGAAACTAAATTAAGTTTTCGTGCGTACACGAATATCTCAACAAAAAGAGTGTTGCAAACTCTAGTGAAATAACAACGATTTTGCGTGTATTTGAAATCGGTAAACTATTCAACTTATTAAAAGTTAATCATTTGCCATTTTTTTTTTCTTTTTATTTACAAATTAAATAATATATTGATATAATTAAACCTTTGTTTGATTATTTAATCTAAATAAAATAAAAAATAGTTTGCCAATTTTTTAAAAAGTTTGTTTACATGTTGTCAACACTGTATGGATATATTAGAAAATTCAATAAATTTTTTAATTGAATCAATTAAAAAAATTGTTTAAATTGCCATTGATATTCAAACAATCGATTAATTAGATATTTTTGTCCCATAATTTTTTCTGTGTATAAGCATTGAATGTACGTATGTATGATGAAATAAATAGAATAATTTCAAATTTGCTTCAAAATTTTTAGAGGTCTTCACACATTTTCACTCATAACTTTTAAACGCGTTAACCGATTTTCATAATTTTCACTAGAACACTGCTCATGATATCAGCAAACAATTTGACTGAAAATTAGCAACACCTCTTCTGTATTGGCGGAGTATTTTGTATTTTGACGGACAGACGAACATGGCTATATCGACTTCTCTATTCATGCTGATCAAGAATATATATAGTTTATGGGGTCCCAGAATTTTTTTTAAAAGAATTACAAACATTTGACAAAGTGAATATACCATCCGCACTATGGGATGGAGGGTATTACAAAACTATGCAATTATTATTTATATTTTTTAAATTTATATATTTTTTTATTTTCGTTGGACTTGTCCGTTCAAGCGTTACTTCAGTGTGAAAAGTTTGACATTAGTTGAGTCGGGAATTTTTTTCATTTAGTGTTGTTTTTTTTCATTTTTTTTCTTTAATTTTAAATAAAAAAAAAAATAATTGTGAAAAGGGACTTCAAAAATTATAATTTTTTTTTTTAAAAGTAATTTTTTCAAACTGTAATTTAATTTTTGAAAAAAATGTATTTTTTCGGTATTTTTTTGAAGTTGGAACTTTTTTAGAAAAAGTAAATTTTTTTTGGTACTTTTTTTATGGAAAAGCTAAAAAATTTTCGCAAATTTTTTTTTGAAAAATGGAAGTTATTTTTTGGAAAGTGTACCTTTTTTTGAAAAAGTACTGTTTTGAAATTGGAACTTTTTTAGAAAAATTAAATTTTTTTGGTACTTTTTTTGGAAGACACTTTTTGTTGCTTTTTTTGTGGAAGATACTTTAGGTTGGAAATGGAATTTGTTTTAGGAAAATGTATTTATTTCGGAAAAATTACTGTTTTTTAGTATTTTTTATGGAAAAACTACTTTTTTGAAATTGTTACTTTTTTAGAAAAATGAAATTTTTTTGGAAGACACTTTTCGTTGCTTTTTTTGTGGAAGATACTTTAGGTTGGAATGGGATTTTGTTTAGGTATCTTTTTTTATAAAAGGTGTTTTTTTTGGGAATAAGCACTTTTTTGAAATTGGTACTTATTTTGAAAATTAAATTTTGTTGGTAGTTTTTTTTTGGAAAATGTACTTTTTCGGTATTTTTTTTGGAAAATGTACTTTTTTCGGTACTCTTTTTTGAAAGATACAGAAAGTACTTTTTAAAATTGCTACATTTTTAGAAAAATTTAATATTTTTGGTACTTTTTGTTTGGAAAAATTTAATTTTTTTTATAAAAGGTAATTTTTTTTGGAAAGAGTACATGTTTGATATTGGTACTTTTTTTAGAAAAATTTTTTTTTTTTTGTACTTTTTTTGGAAAAAGTACTTTTTTAGAAAAAAATACTTTTTTTTGGAAAGGTTATTTTTTGGAAAATGTACTTTTTTATACCCTCCATCCCATAGTGCAGGAGGGTATATTCACTTTGTCAAATGTTTGTAATTCTTTTAAAAAAATTCTGGGACCCCATGAACTATATATATTCTTGATCAGCATGAATAGAGAAGTCGATATAGCCATGTCCGTCTGTCCGTCTGTCCGTCCGTCTGTCTGTGGAAACACAAAATACTCCGACAATACAGAAGAGGTACTGCTAATTTTCAGTCAAATTGTTTGTTGATATCATGAGCAGTTTTCTAGTGAAAATGATCAAAATCGGTTAACGTGTTCAAAAGTTATGAGTGAAAATGTGGGAAGACCTCTAAAAATTTTTGAAGCAAATTTTAAATTATACTATTTATTTCATCATACATACATACGTACATTCAATGCTTATACACAAGAATATACGCAAGCAGGGATGGCTGTCAATATCGCTGAAATACCGTCCCCGATTCTAACACTTTTCAACTGACTATCGTTATTGCTTAAATACCGTTGCCGATATTCTTGAAATACCGTTATCCGTAAAATACCGTTACCTTAAAATACCGTTACCGAAATAATCTAACAAGATCTGAACAAAAAAACTTCTGTAAATAGATATAGTTTCCCAAAGTATGATCATAAACTAGACAGTCATTTAAACTCAGACATAATGCGGTTAAAAATTGTGGTGTGCATTAACATTACCTGAATAACTAAAATAACGTTATCCTTAAAATGCCGTTACCAAAATAATTGAAAAATCTTTTTCCCTAAAATAAAGTTACCGAAATATCTAAAATATCGTTACCGCTAAAATACCGTTAGCGAAATAAATAAAATACCGTTAACGCTAAAATACCGTTAACGCTAAAAGCCCGTTACCGAAATAACTGAAGTATAGTTTCCCCAAAAATACCGTTACCGAAATAAAAGAAAATAGCGTTACTGTGACCAATAACCACATAGAATCGGTTACCATCCATGGTCATGATCAACACTTAAAAACAAAAAAAAACCCACAAAATATTGTTGTTTTTTTGTTTTGTATGCAGTATGTATGTACGTATGAATTAGTAGCAATCGGATGCAGAGTTGCCAGGTTTGACGATTTGTCGTCATTTTGATGATATTTAATACCCAAAATAACTAAATGACTATTTGACGACTTTTGCTTCCAAAATGACGATTTTTTGACAATAATTTAATATGTCAGCAAGATCTACTTATTTATTATTCTCATAAAATCGCCGGCTCGATTATTAAATTTATATTATTTCGTTAAAAATTGAATGCAAAAACATTGTTTTTTGATCGATAGCTAGCTTTTATATGCTAATATGATGTGAAATACAATTTTGCAAAAATGCAAATCCTAGAATTGAATAAAACTTAATCCAAACCGCATTTATTTTTTTATAAATTCATTACGGGTTTAGCTTAATTTAGTTTCTGTGTTTATATGTTTAGAACATTTTTTTAAATTTTTATAAAATTTAATTGGAGTTAGATTTAAATAAAAATAAAAAAAAATTCATGTTAAAACACAAGGCATGGACTTTTTTTGCGAAACAAACAGATCTCTAGCCCGAATATATTTCATGTTTAAAGATGATATATATACAACTTTAAATGAAACAAAATAAATCCAAAAATAAATCCGGTGCTTAAAAAACAGGCCTAATAATATAAATAAAGTGCCAAAATTTAATAATTAAAAAATATAACATTAAGTTTGTTCGATAACACAAAAATTTGTACAAGTTTTTACTGGAAGGTGTTCGTTTAGACAAATACGCAGTAAAAACTGGTAAAAAGAGAGAGAGTAAAGTGACAGTGTGATGCCAAAGAACTTACAAGTTTTTACTGGATTCATTTTTGCCAGAAAGAATTTGTGAGATGAAAAAAACATGACTAAAAAATAAAAAAATATGCTTGTATTTTTAGTAAACAAAAACAAAAGTTAAATTAAATTTTAGTTGTTTATGGATTGAAAGTGAAAATTATTAAATAATTAACTATGGAAGAAGTTAAAAAACATTTAAATTATTTTTGGTCGATAATTTCAATTAACTTTTTCCTTTTCCATAATGACCAGTTGATTTTTTTTTAATATTTAAAACAAGCTATTTTATCTAATTTAATAATTCCTACAAATTTTCTGTTCGTTTACTTTTTTGTAAATTTGTCTTACTATTTGTAATTTTGTTACTGAGTAGTTTTTACTGAACTTTACAGGAAAAGTAATCGAACAGACTTATTGTTAATGAACTTCCAAATTTTGTAAAAGAATTTAATGTTTAAAAAGTTGTGCCACTGAAATGTTGTTCACAGAATTATGCAGATATACATAAGTGATTAACAGTTCAAGTGGTAAAATTTGTTTGATTTAAATTTGTATTTATTTGATCTTTCAACATTATATTTTTGTTATTTTATTAATTAATAATCATATAATAACAAGTTATATACTATTACCCTAACCGAGCACTAGCTACTATGGCCTTCGGCGCGTTGTAGCGAAAACAGATCAGTGCCTCTGGTGGGAATCGAACCCACGACCCCCGCACTGATAATCCAGCACGCTACCAACTAGCCTACTGGGTCACACTGTTTCAAAATTTTATAAATATGAATATCGTTGTAAAATAATTTAGTGCTAACTCAAACTGTGATTTTAGCATTATTAAGTTATATTTACTGTGATATTTTTATTTGAGTTTTACAATTATTTTTATAAAATTATACATATATGTGTTTTGTGTCGTTTGATAAAAAAGCTGTGATATATATTTTTATAAAAATAATGAAAAATTGACAAAGAGGATTATTTGTAAGTGAATTTTGGCTAAAAAATGTTAAAATTATATTTGTTATTATTTACATTATATTTTTTCTTATTTATGTGAGTAGTGGGGGAATGGGGCTTTTGTAACGACGCAGCAGAGCAGTCGGCAGAGGGCTGAAAAATGCATGGGGTTTTTGTAACAAGGGAAAATGCATGGGGTATTTGTAATGAAAAAGCAGCGCAGTCGGCACAGGCTGAAAAATGCATGGGGTATTTGTAACAAGGGAAAATGGATGGGGTATTTGTAACAAGGTGAAATTTTTGTGATATAAAATTTGAAAATTGAAAATTAAAATTAAAAATTGAAAATTAAAATTAAAATTTGAAAATTGAAAAATAAAAAATTGGAAATTGAAAATTGACAAATAAAAATTGGAAATTGAAAAAATAAAAATTAAAAAATAGAAATTGAAAAATAACAAGTGGAAGCATTAAAGTCCGATGTGCCGAATTTGGTATTAAAAAAGATTAAATTCGGCTGTGACGAATTTTTGGATACCCTCCATCTCGGTGTTTTCATAAACCAGGGAAAGTGCAAACAATATTAATATCTATATTCTTTGTAAAAATAACAAAAATAATGTTGTTTTTATAAGTAAAACAAAATATGACTGATTGATTAATGTATTTGGGATGTTACAAAAGAAAAAATGTTTAATTAAAGTTTACTAAAATGAATCTGAAATTCTGCATGCTTATAACAGTGGGTATTCAAAGGTTATTCTGATTACCTAAAGAAGAACGTGTAGTGAAATATATATATATTTGTATAGTTCCTTATGATGTTAAAAAAACTGTTGTAAAATTCGCCTGTTGTTTGTCTCTTTGCCTATATAATAATGAAAGAAAGTTACTAAAATATATTTTTGGATCGGTAGAAGAGATGCAATGAATACAAACGCATAAAAACAGTTTCGAATAATCAGAATTTTAGATAAATTTAAGGGAACAAAAATACACTTGCGGAGACATACATAATGAAATAATTATGAAATGCCAGTTTACATTACAACACATGTGTTTATACTATACATCACATAAGTAAAACGGAAAGTGTGATGAAACTAAGTTGGTCAAAAATTATAAAAGAAAATCTTTCGAGTGTTTAGGGTGTTTTCGAGATACAAAAAATTAAAGAAACTGGTATTTCAAATTATTGTTTTTCAGCTCAGTTGCTTGTGCAATTCTCGTTTACGACTCCTAGAATAAGAACCCTAAGAAATTTTCCCAAAATTCGATTGGTTTTTACACATCAATACTTTAATTTAGATTATTTTTGTATGTATCAAATAAAAATTAGGGCTTTTAAGGAAAACAAATGCATATAATCAAAAGATTTTAAGATGAAGTATGCACCTTATATGTCTTAAATAAAAAAGTTCTGAAAGTGAATGTCCTTTAAATTGAATGGGGTTTTTAATAAATGTAATTAGAATGTAAGAGTTTCCTTGCAAATTTATTAAAGGTTGAGAATGAAAATAAGTAAAAATTGTGTACGAAAAAAAGTTATGAATTTACATTGTTGGATTCGGGGATTTTGTTGCTGGATATTTTTTTGATCTGATAACGATTAATGTGTCTGGCAACTCCGGTTAATGCAGTCAAATAAATAAAGAATTTTAACTAAACTATTTTGTTCTACCTTTTTTCTAATTGGTGATTTTTTGATTTGTTGGGGTTAACAAAAAAGGTATATGGCAAGCCTGGTATATGGAAAACAAAAGAATACTTTATAAATTAGCTTAACAATTTTTCGAGGGCTTCTCGCATTTGCACTTATAACCAGTGTTGCCAGTTTTGCAAAGCATAAAAACGACAAACTTTCTAGAAAAAATCGTCAAAATCGTCATCATATTTTGAAAAATCGTCAAAATAAAATATATTTGTTAGAAGAGGGATAAAGTTTTAATAAAAAATAAAATACAATAATGTTATTCACATTTCAAATGTTAACGTGTTATCGTTGTAATATAACACGATTTTTGACACTTCTCTTTGGTTTAAACTTCGAAAATCATTATATTTTACAACGATATTCATATTTATAAAATGTTGAAACAGTGTGCCCCAGTAGGCTAGTTGGTAGCGTGCTGGCTTATCAGTACGGGGGTCGTGGGTTCGATTCCCACCAGAGGCACTGATCTGTTTTCGCTACAACGCGCCGAAGGCCATAGTAGCTAGTGCTCGGTTAGGGTAATAGTATATAACTTGTAATTATATGATTATTAATTAATAAAATAACAAAAATATAATGTTGAAAGATCAAATAAATACAACTTTAAATCAAACTAATTTTACCACTTGAACTGTTAAACACTGTTAAACACACACTGCATAATTCTGTGAACAACATTTCAGTGGCACAACTTTTTAAATATTAAATTCTTTTACAAAATTTGGAAATTCTTTAACAATAAGTCTGTTCGATTACTATTCCTGTAAAGTTCAGTAAAAACTACTCAGTAACAAAATTACAAATAGTAAGACAAATTTACAAAGAAGTAAACGAACAGAAAATATGTAGGAATTATTAAATTAGATAAAGCAGCTTGTTTTAAATATTAAAAAAAAATCAACTGGTCATTATGGAAAAGGAAAAAGTTAATTGAAATTATCGACCAAAAATAATTTAAATGTTTTTTAACTTCTTCCATAGTTAATTATTTAATCATTTTCACTTTCAATCCATAAACAATTAAATTTAATTTAATTTTTGTTTACTAAAAATACAAGCATATTTTTTAGTCATATGTTTTTTTCATCTTACAAATTCTTTCTGGCAAAAATGTATAGAGTAAAAACTTGTAAGTTCTTTGGCATCAAACTGTCACTTTACTCTCTCTTTTTACCAGTTTTTACTGCGTATTTGTCTAAACGAACACCTTCCAGTAAAAACTTGTACACATTTTTGTGTTATCGAACAAACTTAATGTTATATTTTTAATTATTAAATTTTGCACTTTATTTATATTATTAGGCCTGTTTTTTAAGCACCGGATTTATTTTTGGATGTATTTTGTTTCATTTAAAGTTGTATATATATCATCTTTCAACATGAAATATATTCGGGCTAGAGATCTGTTTGTTTCGCAAAAAAAGTCCATGCCTTGTGTTTTAACATGAAAATTTTTTTATTTTTAGTTAAATCTAACTCCAATTAAATTTTATAAAAATTTAAAGAAATGTTCTAAACATATAAACACAGAAACTAAATTAAGCTAAACCCGTAATGAATTTATAAAAAAATAAATGCGGTTTGGATTAAGTTTTATTCAATTCTAGGATTTGCATTTTTGCAAAATTGTATTTCACATCATATTAGCATATAAAAGCTAGCTATCGATCAAAAAACAATGTTTTTGCTTTCAATTTTTAACGAAATAATATAAATTTAATGATCGAGCCGGCGATTTTATGAGAATGATAAATAAGTAGATCTTGCTGACATATTAAATTATTGTCAAAAAATCGTCATTTTGGAAGCAAATAAATATCATCAAAATGACTACAAATCGTCAAACCTGGCAACTCTGCATGCGATTGCTACTAATTCATACGTACATACATACTGTATACAAAACAAAACAAAAAAACAACAACAATATTTTGTGTTTTTTTTTTGTTTTTAAGTGTTGATCATGACCATGGATGGTAACCGATTCTATGTGGTTATTGGTCCTAGTAACGCTATTTTCTTTCGGTAACGGTATTTTAGGGGAAACTATACTTCAGTTATTTCGGTAACGGGATTTTAGCGTTAACGGTATTTTAGCGTTAACGGTATTTTATTTATTTCGCTAACGGTATTTTAGCGGTAACGATATTTTAGATATTTCGGTAACTTTATTTTAGGGAAAAAGATTTTTCAATTATTTTGGTAACGGCATTTTAAGGATAACGTTATTTTAGTTATACAGGTAATGTTAATGCACACCACAATTTTTAACCGCATTATGCCCGAGTTTAAATGACTGTCTAGTTTATGATCATACTTTGGGAAAATATATCTATTTACAGAATTTTTTTTGTTCAGATCTTGTTAGATTATTTCGGTAACGGTATTTTAAGGTAACGGTATTTTACGGATAACGGTATTTCAAGAATATCGGTAACGGTATTTAAGCGATAACGATAGTCAGTTGAAAGGTGTTAGAATCGGGGACGGTAATTCAGCGATATTGACAGCCATCCCTGCTTGCGTATATTCTTGTGTATAAGCATTGAATGTGCGTATGTATGTATGTATGATGAAATAAAAAAAAAAAATTTTTAGTGGTCTTCCCACATTTTCACTCATAACTTTTGAACGCGTTAACCGATTTTGATCATTTTCACTAGAAAACTGCTCATGATATCAACAAACAATTTTTCTGAAAATTAGCAGTACCTCTTCTGTATTGGAGGAGTATTTTGTGTTTCCACAGACAGACGGACGGACAGACGGACAGACGGACATGGCTATATCGACTTCTCTATCCATGCTGATCAAGAATATATATAGTTTATGGGGTCCCAGAATTTTTTAAAAGAATTACAAACATTTGACAAAGTGAATATACCCTCCTGCACTATGGGATGGAGGGTATAAAAAATTGGAAATTGAAAAAATAAAAGTTGAAAAATAAAAATTAAAAATTGAAAAATAAAAATTGAAAAATAAAAATTGAAAAATAAAAAATTGGAAATTGAAAAAATAAAAGTTGAAAAATAAAAATTAAAATTGAAAAATAAAAATTGAAAAATAAAAATTGAAAAATAAAAAATTGGAAATTGAAAAAATAAAAGTTGAAAAATAAAAATTAAAAAATAAAAATTGAAAATAAAATTGAAAATAAAAATTGAAAAATAAAAAATTGGAAATTGAAAAAATAAAAGTTGAAAAATAAAAAATTAAAAAATAAAAATTGAAAAATAAAAAATTGGAAATTGAAAAAAATAAAAATTAAATTAGGGTTATTCTTATTTTTTGATTGTTGTTTTTTGGAATGTGATAAATTTTTATTTTTAAAAATTGTTTAAATAATTTAGAAATTAAGATGGTCCTTATTGATGTAAAGAAAAAATATCGATGGCTGTTTTGCAGTAAGAAACAAAAATATTAATGATGGGGTGTGAAAATATAAAGGAAAAATTTTAAATTTCTGTGTGTGAAAAAATGTTATTCTCTAAATATTGTTTTAATAAGATGGTTTTATTATTTTAGGTGTGGAGGATATTTTTTGGCTAGAAGCGTGAAACAAGGGGCGGTCATATGTTAGAACTCTTTAATCTACAATGTAAAATTTGTGTGAATTTGTATAGGAAGCAAAACTCTGCTTGCCAACATAGCGTTCGCAACTAAAATGTGTTTACATAAATAAAATTCTTTGAGTAGTTTTATGCCATCACTAAGGAGGGTTGTAATGAATAATAAAATAGGAATCAAAACTTTGTTTGACACCATATTGCTTAAAACTATTTAAAATTTGTTTAGGGTCAAAGTAAAAGACAATTTGTATTTAGTTAAGAGTAGAGTTAGAAAGGATTGATTTTATTAAATTTTGTTTAAATTATTTTTTGTTTGTTTTTTAGTGTTAACATTATTTATTGCATTTATGTAAAAGGGAGAAAAGTGAAGGAAAAGGATGGAATTAAAAATTTTTAAATGTTTGTTAAATGAAATAATAAGAGTAATATAAACTTCAAAGAGTAATATCCAAATTAGTATCTCCTACGACTTCAGATCGATTAATACATCAATTTTATAATTAGCAATTATTTAAAAGTTAACTAAAAAACAAAAAGTGAAAAATTCTTCTCATAAAAATAAATAATTAAAATACGAACATATAAACTTCAAAGAGTAATATCCAAATTAGTATCTCCTACGACTTCAGATCGATTAATACATCAATTTTATAATTAGCAATTATTTAAAAAGTTAACTAAAAAACAAAAAGTGAAAAATTCTTGTGTTAAAAATATATAATTAAAAAAGGAATTACAACAGCCATGGAAGCCACCAATTGCAACATTTGCGGTATGACATTTGCTCAAAAAGAGGCCTTGACCAATCACATTAAATTGCATTGTCCTGAATGTGGGAAGATGTTTTTGAGTATTTCAACACTGCGGGAGCATGAAAAGACCCACGCAGGTCCATCCTCAATATTTTGTAATTCTTGTAAGGAGTTCGTGAGCTCTACATCCCACGGATATCATTTAAGAACAACTAAACATCGCAATAATTGTGGTGTGACAATAGTCAATAATAAGTTTGCTGTTACAAGCAGTGACTTTAAAGAACGGCTGGAAGTTTATAAACATGTAAATGATCGTGAGGGAATACTATCTCCACAAGATTTTTTTAAAAATTTGAGTCCATTCCTTTTAACACTGCTTAAAGACTCCCTTTATAAGCATATTACTTATAAATTTAATATGGAGCTAAAATGTGATTACATAAAAATAATTAATACTGAAATGATCATTGCAACAATTCATCATATATCAAAAATGGTTATGGTGACTAGAGGTGAGGACCTCTCATATATTCATGATATGCAAGTTGATGAAATATGCACTAAAATGTCTGAATTTCAAGAACGGGATAGTGGATGGACCCTCACCACAATCAAAACTCTTGAAGTTAATATAAATCAAGCATCAATTATAAGAGGCTCACAATACATACCCTCACCAAAAATAATAGCAAAACGTGGGGGATGTATCAATATAAGGAACAATGATGTGTATTGCTTTAAATGGTGTTTGATAGCAGCACTTTTTTCTGAACGAAATTTGCGCAGAGATGAAAAAGTAAAGTGTAATTCTTTTAATATATCTAATATTGCTGCTAGTAAAATAACTGTGGGATGTGTGGAGCTGAACTTCGACAATCTAGAATTTCCTCTAAAAGTAACAGATATTAAAAAATTCGAAAAACAAAATTTGATAAGTATTAATGTTTTTGGATTTGATGGTAATATAATCGTTGGACCATATCATCTGACGCAGGAGGAAAGATCAATACACATCAATCTTCTTCTGATATCAAAGGATGAATTATCACACTATATACTAATACATGACATATCAAGGTAAAACTACAACTTTAAATTAGTAATGATAAATATACTTATAAAAATTTAATTTTTTATATATATATTTCAGACTTTTGCGTACAAGTATTAGCTCACATAAATCCAAAGTATTTATCTGCAACTCATGTCTATATCATACGGATACTGAAGAGAGGTTAAAAACCCATAAGGAGCTTTGTAGAAAGAGAGTTCCAACAATGCCAAAGAGGGGGGAATCAAGATTATGTTTTAAAAATGAATATAGAGAGTTGGATGTACCCTTCACCATTTATGCTGATTTTGAATCTATTTTGAAGGCAGTAAATGAAGAAGTGAGTGACAAAACTACCAATGTGCAAAAGCATGTAGCTTGTGCATATAGTTATAATATTAAATGTAGTTATAATAATAGTCTATCAAAATTTCATATTCATTTCGGTGAAGATTCACCTTCATCATTTGTAGCAAATATTGTAAAAGATGCCAAAGAAATTTATAAAAATCATCTTAGTAAGGTAGTAGACATGTCATTATCCCCCGAAGAAATTATTTCATTTAATTCAACTATAAATTGTCATATTTGTGGTGAAAAGTTAAATACAGATCCTAAAAATTATACAGTAAGAGATCACTGTCATATTAGTGGAAAATTTAGGGGTGCAGCACACAATAATTGTAATATCAAATATAGAACCCCCAAATTTATACCAATTTTCTTCCATAATCTATCGGCCTACGACTCACATCTTTTTTTCAAAGAATTAAATAGCGTAGAAGGTGGTGCTATTAAAGTCATTCCTCTAAACAAGGAAGTTTATATTTCAATAACTTTAACCATTGATGTTGGAAATAAACAAAAGCTCGAACTTCGCTTTTTAGACTCATATAGATTTATGGCGTCAAGTATAGAAAGTCTAGCTAATAATTTACATGCTGGTGATTTGCATGAAGTTAGAGAATATTTTAGCGATGAAATAAATTTAATTTAATTAAAAGAAAGGGGGTTTTTCCATATTCATACATGGATTCAATGGAAAGATTTAATGAGACCGAGCTCCCTAGTCGAGATAAATTCTTTAATATTTTAAATAATTCAGAATGTTCATTAGAAGATTATGAACATGCAAACATGGTTTGGAATGAATTTAATTGTAAAAATCTTCAAGAATATACCATATTATATCTTAAAACTGATGTACTTCTTCTTACGGATATTTTCGAAAACTTTAGAAAAGTTTGTAAGAGTGTGTATAAACTTGATCCATGTCATTATTATACTGCTCCAGCTCTTTCTTGGGATGCTATGCTAAAAATAACAAAAATTGAATTAGAACTCTTAACTGATGAAGAAATGTACAACTTCATATATGAGGGAATAAGAGGTGGACTAGTGCAATGTTCACAGAGATATTCTAAGGCCAATAACAAATACTTAGAAGATTATGATATTAGTAAGCCATCAGTGTTTTTAGCATATTTGGACGCCAATAATTTATATGGTTGGGCAATGTCTCAATATCTTCCGACTGGAGGATTTGAATGGTTGGATGCGGAAAAAGTAGAGTCTTTTGATGTCAACCAAATAGCAAATGATTCACCCATGGGATATATTTTAGAAGTAGATTTAGTATATCCCGATTCTATCCATGATGATCACAATGATTTACCTTTTGCCCCCAAAAATAAGATAGTAGGCAATTCAAAGCATAAAAAGCTTATTGCTGATTTAGATAAAAAAATAAAGTATCATATAGATTATAGAAATCTCAAACAATGTCTTAGGTATGGACTTAAGTTGGAAAAAATTCATAGAATACTGCAATACAAACAAGAAGCATGGTTAGAAAAATATATTGATTTAAACACTCAAAAGCGATCACAATCAACTACCGAATTTGAAAAAAATTTCTATAAACTCATGAACAATGCAGTTTATGGGAAAACTATGGAAAACGTTGAAAAACGTAGAGATGTTAGGATTGCAGAAAAGTGGGAAACTTCTAATAAAAATCACTTAGGGCTTCGAAGTCTAATTTCAAAACCAAACTTTGTAAGCGTGTCTAAATTTGCAGATAATCTTTATGCTGTAGAATTAAAGAAAATGAATATAGTTTATGATAAACCAATATATTTAGGTTTTGTTGTACTAGAACTTTCAAAATTCCATATGTATGAGTTCCATTATGGATACATAAAGAAAAAATATGGGGAAAATATATCGCTTAACTATATGGATACCGACTCCTTTATATATACTATTAAAACAGATGACTTTTATGATGACATTCGAAACGATATTCATACCAAATTTGATACATCAAATTTTCATCCCAATAATCCGTACAACTTACCACTAGTCAATAAAAAGGTATTAGGAATGATGAAGGATGAAATAGTGGGAACATAATGACTGAATTTGTAGGTCTAAGATCCAAAATGTATGCCATTAAAACCATTGATATACAAGAGGTTAAAAAGTCTAAAGGTGTAAAAAGTATGTGATAGATAAAGTCAGCATAACTGATTATAAGAGAGTCTTATTTGAACAAGAAAATATATCTGACAATATGATTGTGATTAGATCTGATAAACATCAATTACTTACGCGATCGATAAATAAGATTGTTTTAAGTTATAATGATGATAAACGAATTATTATGGATGATCAAATACATACAATTTCTAGGGGCATTTTAGGTATGATGAGTCTAGAAAAAAATGTTTTGGTAATGCGAATAATAAATGTGGGGATAAAGGATGTGAAAAGTGTGGTGAATATAATGTTGATGATTGTGTTAATTCTAACGCTCAAATAATTGACAATGATAGGGAAAATTTAATGATGATATTTGAAAATAATAATTTAAATGTTCATAATAATATTAGTGATATGTTTATGGAGATTGATAGTGATGATGATATATTTAGAAATATTGATTTGGAAGATGTAAATAAAACATTGTATTAATTTTTAATTGTATTATAATTTTTATTTTATTTAGATTTAAATTAATTTTTTTAAATATTTCTTATGTAAAAGATGATATTTTATAAAGATTTTAGAAAAAATTATGAAAATAACCGTGTTTCTCTTAAAGTGTTTGAGGAAAATTAATTATTACAGGATGAGTATAAAATTTTTCTTTTTTAAAATTGATGTATTTTTTTAAACAACTTTGCGTACTTGAGCAGTTAAAGGATTATATTCAATTAATCGATCATGGATGAGAATACAATAGGCAGACGTGTTTTCTGGAATATTACTGCTTGTCTCAAACTCAATTTTTATATCAATTGGACCGTTTGTAGTAGATCATTTTGATGGCTCACATCAATGACAATAATAGGAGCATTATGTTTAAATTCTTGACAATTCAGGATGGGTTGAGGATCTCTCATATAATAGTTTTGTTGAAATCTCACATACATATCGTAGAGAATAGCGAATCGTTCATTAGCGAATTTAATATTAAGATCATCATAAGGATACGATTCTGAATTCAAGTGAACTTTGAGATTAGTTATATTACAATGAACAAATTTTTTATCATTTTTGAAAGGCTATTAATGCAAAACGTGGACGTTCTCTGTTGGTAGCTAACTTTACATTCCAATGTGACTATTTCCAGTTGTTAGTTGAGGATTATAATGGCAATCCCAACTGCGGAATGCTATTGGCAAGTTTTCTTCCGTTTTTTATCACTTTCATCATATTTAATTTACTAAAATCCGATAAGTGTACATGAGGAATTCTCCATGAAATATTTGTAATTTTTACTTTGGTTTTTCAGTAGCTACTGTTGAATATACCATGCCTTCATCACTTTTACTACGCAGTAAAATTAATTCATGTTTAGATTTTAAAATTACTTTATTGAAATCTTCAGCAAATCCCATTAAAGTTTCAGTGGAATATAAAAATTAAAGTGTCCATTTAGTACATCCAAATCTTCAGTTTTATTCCAACCAGCATTTTTCATAATAATACTATCCGCAGCGGACAAGGAGACATAATTTTTGATTGTAGTTGAAACACCTAGATGACGAGTGCGATCAATTTCTATACCATTGAGCTCATATCGTATTTCATCAAACAAGTAAGCGACAAAATTATTTTTTAAACGGCAATTTCTGGTAGATGCTACTAATTTTGCATCGTTAGTGTCTTCAACAGAAACATTCAACGTAAATAAAAACTCTCACTAGGTAAAACATACAAGTCCTGATTTTGTATGGATATCCGTATTTCATCATTATTGTTAAATGATTGCAAGTATGGTGTATATGTGTGATAATCCTTTTTTATAATATTATCATCCGACAAGGGTTTATCCAATACATTTATTATTGAACTCATTATATTTTCAATTGCAAATTTAATGATTTGAGAAAATTTATATTTGTTCGTGTTAAGCTTCTTTGAGAAAAATTTGTTTTTTTATCTGATAATAAAGTTGATTTAACTGTTGATTGTGTTGTGAATGAGGATGTATTTTTATTAGAATCCTTATTATTATAAATTATCATTATATTTTTGGGTCTTAAATGAAGACGAATTGTTATTTCTTCTCCTCGAAAATTAATTAAATCCCCGTATTGATCAACTATCCGTACAGATATAGAACTTATCTCTCTGGAGTTCACTGGTAAATAAATTAGATTCCTCGGTATCTCATTGATTTTATATCCAGGTGGAACTTTAATTGCAAACTCATGCAATGTATGTGCATGAGAATTGTTTATGTAGGTGTTGACTACGATATTACATTCTATACGCAAGAGATTTACTTTAAAAATATTCACTGGCAAATCAGATAGGTGATATTCCTTAGGTTTTAAGATTTTTTATTAAAACCTAACAATCGTCCTATTGAATTTTCGCCATTGAAAAATATTGGATCATCGGAAGTAAATATTTGAACTTGCATTGTATTATTATTCGCCTCCATATTAATAACTTTTCCTACATTACGTCTCTCATATTCCTCTTTTATAAAATTAACAATATCTTTCAATTCATATGATCCAATGGGCACTTTAATAACATCATTACCAATTTGAAATAAATTGTTATAGTCATCAACATTTGGTATGCTATTGTATGAATAAAAATCAATCAATGCACATTCATAGTCTTCATTTAAATTTATGCGAGGAAAATAATTTGCTGATAAATCAGATGATCTTCCGCTCAATGTTAATGTTATTGACATTTTGCTGGTCAAATAGTAAGTGATATAAATGAAATAAAAATGTGTATTTCTTAATCAATATAAATGTTTTTTATTTAATATTAAATATAATCAGTACATATATATATAACTCTTAAAATTAAAATTGTAAATTATTTCATAGAATGTTTCTTATTTATTAGCTTTATATCCTCCTTTTTACGTTGACATTTATCTTCTGTGTGATCACTACTGCCACAATAATTACAATATTTCAGTTTTTCATATTTTACTTCAGAGCTCTTAAAAAACTTGTCCATTTTCTTGTGCTGTAGATATTTACTAATTGAGGATCTCGATATGATTAAATTAAAATATAAAATAGTATGCTCTTTTATACTAGTGCTAGAATCTTATAATATTTCATTTTTATTAATCCAAGAATTGTGTTGATTTGAGAACCCTAACCATTTAACATATGCTCTATCGTCCTTAGTTTTTAAAATTTTGTCAACGAGATATGTATCAGGAAAGCGAGTCTTTGAAAGTTCTTCATCATAAAATCCTCCTTCAATATTATTTCCTTGATAATCCTCCAAAATATATGTTGTAGGATATGTATTTCTACAGATTTAATTTTGAAAATTTCTGTTGTCCAATTTGGGGTATATCCCTTTTCAAAAATATGCTTATATTTGCTGATGCGTACATAATCACCAACATGAAACTTTGATATTTTATATATTTTTTAGATGATTGTACACGGTATCCAACAACATTTTTTCATTTTTAGAATTGACATCAATGGGTGCCATTTTGATTGTTCGATGGAATTTTTTTATTGTATCGGTCAACTAATTCTTTATATAGCTCAATCCAATGATAAGATCCATTATAGCTAAATTCTTTCCACATCATTCCCTTTAAGGTTCTATTGAATCTCTCTACGATAGATGCCTTCATTACACTATACGTTGAGTAGTGATTTATATTATATTTTTGTACCAGCTTTTGAAAAAAACTTATTAAAAAATTCTTTACCATCATCGGTATGTAAATTTTTGGTATACGTCCTAATTTAAATATCGCTTCCATCGCTTTGGCAACATCTGTTGAATTTTTCGATTTAAGTGGTTGCTACCCAAGGCAAACTTTTGAAAATGTGTCAATAACTGTTAGTAGATATCGGAAATCATTATTATATGCAGAATATTCCCCATTTCAACCAGATCAGCTTGCCACAAATCATCTATACCTTTCATCACAAACTCTGCGACGTTGAAAATTTTTTCTAGCTTGTTTATGCAACTCTTTTACGAGAATTCGTTTCGTATTCATTATTGCTCTCTATAAGACTGTTTCTTTTATTTCTGTTGTTTTATATGAATAAGAAAATTTTTGATGGTGAGTCTTTTTCTTCCAAAATAATTTGAATATATTTCCTCTTGTTTTGCTAGTAAATGATGTTAACGCTATCCACAATGAAATTAAGCACTTTGGCAACATTTTATTTATTTTATATTAAATTTCTCATAATTGTAATTTTCAATATATATGACATCCAAACTTGTTGAATGTTATGTATGGAATATTTATTCAACTTGATCATCAATAGATTTTATATAATATATCAGCTTCTCGCAATTCTTCAATTATTGAGACTATTTCATTATTATGATTATTATGACCAGCTGTTTGTGATGCTATCAATAGCCGAAGGCGATCAACCAACTCATTTGGATCATTCCAATATATATAATTTTGATTTATGTTGAATTCAATTTCATTAAACCACTTCCTATCTTATTCATTTTTAAATAATTTACTATTAATGTTTCGATATTTATATGCTCTGGTGCCTTTTAGCTGTCCATCGGATTTATAATCTCTTTTATGAGCATTTGGTTTCAATTAAAATCTTCTTGTAAATCTCCAATTCAGTTTTTATCATAATTCATTGGTTTTGAATAAAACTTTAACTGATAAGACCTGGTGTAAGGAGCCACATTTGGTTTCCTACCTCAATTTTATCGTCATTTATTTTATATTGCTGCTACCAAATTTCCATTCTCCACTAGAATTTTTATGTGGCCCATATAGAGTATCCAACATATTTTTTTTTACCCAACCAGGATAAATCTATCGGATTTGCTGGAACATTAATATCATCATTCTCTATTGTAACCTCTTGAGAATAGAAATTTTCATCATCATTTGTCTTATATAAAGACTTTTGCGTCTCATCTTCACCATTAGTACTTATATGCTCTTTCTTCGGAGTAATTGACTCGATTTCATTGGTGGTTTGTTAAAGTTATATTTGAATAATTAGCCATTTCATTTTTAATTTCATCTTTAATAATTTTTGAAATTGTATTCGTATTTTTAGAAATATCAATAAATTCCTTCAATGGTTTCGTTTATAGGCCTAAATGTATCTTGAGTTTGTTTAGATGTGTTAGATTCATCAAATTTTATACTTTGAAATTCCTTTTCAAAGCAGTTACTCGTCTTTACTATTCTCCAAAACTTTTTCCTCCATCGTTTATTAGTTTTTGAAATTAT
>CM037853.1:177686890-177727608 GCA_021234595.1 Delia radicum
TCAATGCATGGAAGCGAAATTTAGAACATTTTCAATTATAATTGAATTTTACAAAGAAAAAGAAAAAAACATATTTGTGTTGTAATCCAGTTATTGTAAGTCACCGGGATGCACTTTTTTTCGGGTATGACTGTTCTTCATTTTTTTCTCCTATTCAATATCTACAACTTTTCAGACACAAAAGAGATATTCCGTACGGTATACCGAGATATAACCGTGTTAAAATATAGAAAAAGTGCTTAAAAATTCGTATGGCCATTAAATTATTACTGTAGCCAACTGATAAAACGAATGATGCAGAAGTTATTATTATATTTGGGGCTATTTTTCACGTGCAATTCTCAGAATTGAGTCCCAAAATCATGTGTTGTACTGTGTTATACATTCAAAAAAAATAATTTGGTAGAAAAGTTAGTAAAAACGTCTTGTAAATCAATGATATTATTTTTAGCAAATTTTTTGGTAAAATTATGTTTCCAGCTAAAATTTTAGTTATACTTATTCAGCACTTAACAGTTTCGAGCTAAGGTTTTACTAATATTTTACTAATGTTCTACTAATTTATTTTGCTAAATACATTAAGAGTGTGAACAATAACCAGACTTAAAGAATAAAGTAGATGTCGCGGCATGTCAATATGTAGAAGAGACGATAAAAATGATACAAAAAAACTACAACTCTTGTAAGACATATAAAAAAATTAACCATGGAAGATTTTTGTATCTGCATTTCATACAGAAAGCTAAATTGTGGATAAAAACAACTTTAATTTTTTTGTTGTCACCGGCTTATGAAAGTAATTGTGTCTTAATTAAAATACAGACAAAATTAAATATTTAAATTAAATAAAGAATAAATGGGTTTATTTACACTAAATGTTTATAGTGATTAATAATGTAATGTGGTCAAATTGCAAACAAATATACGTTCAGGTTGCACGGCTAGAGCGAAAGGACAAGGACTCACATCTTAGGCAATTTTTTATGTTTCATTTTTCTTATTGCAAAAAGAGGATATTCATATTTATAAAATGTTGGAAAATCAAATAAATACAACTTTAAATTAAACAAATTTTACCACTTGTACTGTTAATCACTTATATCTACATAATTCTGTGAACAAACATTTCAGTAGCACAATTTTAAATCTTAAATTCTTTACAACATTTTGGAAATTCTTTAACAATAAGTCTGTTCGATTACTTTTCCAGTAAAGTTCAGTAAAAATTAATCAGTAACAAAATTACAAAGAGTAAGACAAATTTACAAAAAAGTAAACGAACGGAAAATGTGTAGGAATTATTAAATTAGATAAAACATCTTGTTTTAAATATTAAAAAAAAAAATCAACTGGTCATTATGGAAAAGATAAAAGTTAATTGAAATTGTCGACCAAAAAGAATTTAAATGTTTTTTAACTTCTTCCATAGTTAATTATTTAATATTTTTTCACTTTAAATCCATAAAAAATTATAATTTAATTTAATATTTGCTTTTATTTACTAAATATACAAGCATATTTTTTCAATCATATGCTCTTTTCTTATTACAAATTTTTTACTGGCAAAAATGTATCCAGTAAAAACTTGTAAGTTCTTTGGCATCAAACTGTCTCTTTACTTTCTCTTTTACCAGTTTTAACTGAGTATTTGTGTAAACGAACACCTTCCAGTAAAAACTTGTACAAATTTTTGTGTTATCGAACAAACTTAATGTTATATTTTTTAATTATTAAATTTTGGGACTTTATTTAATTATTAGGCCTGTTTTTTAAGCACCGAATTTATTTTGTTTCATTTAAAGTTGTATATATATCATCTTTCAACATGAAATATATTCGGGCTAGAGATCTGTTTGTTTTGCAAAAAATTCCATGCCTTGTTTTTTAATATAAAATTTTTTTTATTTTTATTTAAATCTGACACCAAGTCAATTTATAAAAATATAAAAAAATGTTCTAAAAATATAAACACATAAACTAAATTAATTTATAAAAAATAAATCCGGTTTGGATAAAGTTTTATTTAATTCTAGGATTTGCATTTTTTGCAAAATTGTATTTCACATCATATTAGCAAATAAAGGTTAGCTTTCGATAAAAAAAACAATGGTTTTTCTTTTAATTTTTAACGAAAGAATATAAATTTAATAATCGAGCCGACGATTTTATGAAAATGATAAATAAATAGGTCTTGCTGACATATTAAACTATTGTCAAAAAATCGTCATTTTGGAAGCAAAAATCGTCAAATAGTCATTTAGTTATTTTGGGTATTAAATATCGTCAACATTACGATAAATCGTCAAACCTGGCAGCACTGCATACGATTGCTACTAATCCATACATACATACCATTTATAAAAAACTACATTCATACAGGGTGGCCGATAAATATTGCTACATTAAGAAAATCAAATTACTTTTTTTTTTCAATACATATAAATATTTTTTTATTTTTTCATTTGAAAAGCAATACATTTTTATCAAGTATTTTTAATGGCTTTCAAAAAACAATGTAATTAAAATGACTGCCACGCCCAATGACGTCAAATGCAAGCGAAATTCCGTGCAAATTACAGAGAATATTTCAAGGTAAGGGGCAAGTCTACTGCGTTCAATTGCTTGTTATTTGATTTTTTAAAGGAGAGAAATGAAAATCCTTAAGTAGAACTGTCGTATTGACTGTATGGTGATACATATTGAGCAAATATATTCCTTGTCGAAACTCTAGACGAGTGCCGCCCCTTAAGTTTGTTTAGGCGGCAACGCCAGCCTCCAAAGCATTGTAGTGGCGCACAATGAAAATGTTAGTTTCATTACCCCATTCGTTCATTTTCCTTAAATTGAAAGACGAATCAATGAAACCAAAAAAAATGGAACCGATTAATAACTCAGAAAAAGGTTATTACGTTTTTTTTTGTAGTGGCATTTATCAGGCACCGTGTATTACAAAACAAAACCAAAAAACAACAACAATATTTTGTGGGTTTTTTTTGTACGTGTTGATTATGACCATGGATGGTAAACGATTCTATGTTGTTATGGGTATATAACGCTATTTTCTTTTATTTCGGTAAGGGTATTTTAGGCGTAACGATCCTTCAGTTATTTCGGTAACGGGATTTTATTTATTTCGTTAACGGTACTTTAGCGGTAACGTTATTTTAGATATTTCGGTAACGTTATTTTAGGGAAAACGATTTTCAGGTTTTTTGGTAAGGGCATTTTAAGGGTAAAGTTATTTTAGTTATTCAGGTAATGTTAATGCACACCGATATTTTAAGCCCCATTATGCCCGAGTTTTAATGACTGGCTAGTTAATTATCATACTTGGGAAAATATATATATTGACAGAGGTTTTCTTTTTCAGATCTTGTTAGATTATTTCGGGTAACGGTTTCTTTTATTTCGGTAACTGTATTTTAGGGGTAACGATATTTCAGTTATTTCGAAAACGGGTTTTTAGCGTTAACGGTAATTTTTTTATTTCGCTTACGTATTTTAGTTATTTCGGTAACGTTATTTTGGGGAAACGAATAATGTTGTTAGATTATTTCGGTAACGTTTTATTTTATTTCGGTACGGTATTTTAGGCTTAAACGATATTTCAGTTATTTCGGTAACGGGTTTTAGCGTTAACGGTATTTTATTAATTTCGCTTACGGTATTTTAGTTATTTCAGTAACGTTATTTTAGGGAAAAAGATTTTTTAGTATTTTGGTAACGGCATTTTAAAGATAACGTTATTTCAGTTATTCAGGTAATGTTTAATGCACGCTGATATTGACAGAAGTTTTTTTTCAGATCTTGTTAAATTATTTCCGTAACGGTATTTTAAGGGTATTGATATTTCAATTATATCGGTAACGGTATTTTACGGATAACGGTATTTCAATTATTTCGGTAACGATATGTTAGGGATAACGGTAGTCAGTTAAAAGGGGTTTGAATCGGTAACAGTATTTTAGCGATATTGACAGCCATCTCTGTTTGCGTATATTCTTGTGTACACAGAAAAAACTAAAAACGGGTTTTCAATTAATAATTTTATTGAATCAATTAATATTTTAATTGATTTTGCACCTACCACTGAAATGATAGTATTAACTTAAAAAAATTGCAGACAGTTTAGTAAAACTCTTTCAATTAAAATATAATAATATCAATTAAAAGAGTTATTGTTTTTCTTTACAACCTCAATTAAAAAGTTTAAAAGACAATTAAAAAGTTTAGTTAAATTGATTAAAACTTTAATTAAAACTTGAGAAGAAAACAATGGTAGTTTTAATTGAAAACTCGTATTTTTTATTTTTGTTATATGCCCCCCCATTAAATAAAAAAAGAAATGTAGGTTTGTAAATTAAATTGAAATTTTATTTATAAATAAAATTAAAGCTTTTTAATATAAAAATGTATTATAAGAAAACAAATAAAAGTAAAAACAAATTTTTGTTTTGCTTGTCTTGTCTTGAACTTTTTCTTGTAATTGAATTGCTTTCTTAAAAAAATCACACACAACTTTAAAACTATACTTTAATGACACTTATACTTATTGAAAATTTAATTATTTACAAAAATAATAGTTTAATTGTCATTTTTTTATAAGGTTTATATAAATCCACATGTGCACTTTTATTACCACAGATAAAACACGAAACTAAATTAAGTTTTCGTGCGTACACGAATATCTCAACAAAAAGAGTGTTGCAAACTCTAGTGAAATAACAACGATTTTTGCGTGTATTTGAAATCGGTAAACTATTCAACTTATTAAAAGTAAATCATTTGCGATTTTTTTTTTCTTTTTATTTACAAATTAAATAATATATTGATATAATTAAACCTTTGTTTGATTATTTAATCTAAATAAAAAAAAAAAAAATAGTTTGCCAATTTTTTTAAAAATTTTGTTTACATGTTGTCAACACTGTATGGATATATTAGAAAATTCAATAAATTTTTTAATTGAATCAATTAAAAAAAATTTTTAAATTGCCATTGCTATTCAAACAGTCGATTAATTAGATATTTTTGTCCCATAATTTTTTCTGTGTATAAGCATTGAATGTACGTATGTATGATGAAATAAATAGAATAATTTCAAATTTGCTTCAAAATTTTTAGAGGTCTTCCCACATTTTCACTCATAACTTTTTAAACGCGTTAACCGATTTTCATCATTTTCACTAGAACACTGCTCATGATATCAGCAAACAATTTTGACCTGAAAATTAGCAACACCTCTTCTGTATTGGCGGAGTATTTTGTATTAAATAAAGTCCCAAAATTTAATAATTAAAAAATATAACATTAAGTTTGTTCGATAACACAAAAATTTGTACAAGTTTTTACTGGAAGGTGTTCGTTTACACA
Organism: Delia radicum; assembly: GCA_021234595.1. Taxonomy (NCBI): domain Eukaryota; kingdom Metazoa; phylum Arthropoda; class Insecta; order Diptera; family Anthomyiidae; genus Delia; species Delia radicum. Next base: position 177,692,264 of record CM037853.1, read on the forward strand.
AATACTCAGTTTAAAACTGGTAAAAAGAGAGAGTAAAGTGACAGTTTGATGCCAAAGAACTTACAAGTTTTTACTGGATACATTTTTGCCAGTTAAAAATTTGTAATAAGAAAAGAGCATATGATTGAAAAATATGCTTGTATATTTAGTAAATAAAAGCAAATATTAATTAAATTATAATTGTTTATGGATTTAAAGTGAAAAATATTAAATAATTAACTATGGAAGAAGTTAAAAAACATTTAAATTCTTTTTGGTCGACAATTTCAATTAACTTTTATCTTTTCCCTAATGACCAGTTGATTTTTTTTTTTAATATTTAAAACAAGATGTTTTATCTAATTTAATAATTCCTACACATTTTCCGTTCGTTTACTTTTTTGTAAATTTGTCTTACTCTTTGTAATTTTGTTACTGATTAATTTTTACTAAACTTTACTGGAAAAGTAATCGAACAGACTTATTGTTAAAGAATTTCCAAATGTTGTAAAAGAATTTAAGATTTAAAATTTGTGCTACTGAAATGTTGTTCACAGAATTATGTAGATATAAGTGATTAACAGTACAAGTGGTAAAATTTGTTTAATTTAAAGTTGTATTTATTTGATTTCCAACATTTTATAAATATGAATATCGCTGTAAAATATAATGATTTTCGAAGTTTAAACCAAAAGAAGTGTCAAAAATAGTGTTATATTACAACGATAACACGTTAAAATTTGAAATGTGAATTACATTATTGTATTTTATTTTCTATTAAAACTTTATCCCTATTCTAACAAATATATTTTATTTTGACGATTTTTCAAAATATGATAACGATTTTGACGAATTTTTCCAGAAAATTTTACGTTTTTTATGCTCTGCAAACCTGGCAACACTGGTTATGAGTGCATATGGGAGAAGACCTCGAAAAATGTTTAAGCAAATTTATAAAGTATTCTTTTGTTTTCCAGATACCAGGCTTGCCAAATACCCTTTTTCGTTAACCCCAACAAATCAAAAAATCACCAATTAGAAAAAAGGTTGAACAAAATAGTTGAGTTAAAATTCTTTATATATTTGACTGCATTAACCAGAGTTGCCAGACAAAAAAATATCCAGGAACAAAATCCCGAATTCAACAATGTAAATCCATAACTTTTTTCGTACACTACTTTTTTTTTTTTTATTATATGCGTTTTTTTTTCCTTAAAAACCCTAATTTTTATTTGATACATACAAAAATAATCTAAATTAAAGTATTGAGATGTAAAAAGTAAAAAGTTAAAAACCAATCGAATTGCACAAGCAACTGAGCTGAAAAAACAATAATTTGAAATACCAGTTTCTTTAATTTTTTTGTGTCTCGAAAACACCCTAAACACTCGAAAGATTTTCTTTTATAATTTTTGACAAACTTAATTTCATCACACTTTCCGTTTTACTTATGTGATGTATAGTATAATCCCATGTGTTGTAAACGGATATTTAATGATTATTTCATTATGTATGTCCCCGCAAGCGTATTTTGTTCACTTAAATTTATCTAAAATTCTGATTATTCGAAACTGATGCGTTTGTATTCATTGTATCTCTTGTAACGATCCAAAAATATATTTTAATAATCCTTATTTCTTTCATTATTATATAGGTAAATTAAGTTCTTTTATACAAAACAACAGGCGAATTCTACAACAGTTTTTTTTTAACATCATAAGGAACTTTAAAAATATATATATTTTTCATGACACGTTCTTCTATAGGTAATAAGAAATGTATTTTAGTAAACTTTAATTAAACATTTTTTTCTTTTGAAACATCCCAAATACATTAATCAATCAGTCATATTTTGTTTTACTTATAAAACCAACATTATTTTTGTTATTTTTAGAAAGAATATAGATATTTATATTGTTTGCACTTTCCCTGGTTAATGCAAACACCGAGATGAAGGTATCCAAAAATTCGGCACAGCCGAATTTAATCTTTTTTATACCAAATTCGGCACATCGGACTTTAATGCTTCCACTTGTTTTTTAACTACATTTGCAGTGGTCTTTACCTACATAGTATCCTAACGGTCTGTTTTTGTAAGACGTGTCACTCAAAAAATTCGTGTAAATGAGTGAAGAAATTCATTTTGGGGTTTTGTATCGCAAATGTCACTTTGAATTGAGTAAAACGTAAGAGTTGTCGTTTCTCGTCTCTTTTTTTGGTTTCCACAATGCGATTTGAAACGTCACAAACGTCAAAAACAGACGTTCACAAAAAAGTATTCGTCAAAGAAAAAGGCAACAGAATTTAATATTAAAAAAAAAATACAGTAAAACTCGGTTAAGACGAACCCTCGGTTAATACAAACTAATTTAAAGTTCCGACGTTTTGGCAACAATTTTCATATAAAATTCACCTTTTAATGCGAACTCGGTTAATACGAATCCTCGGATATTACGAACTGTTTTAAGCAGTCCCGAAAACTCGTTTTCATACAAATTACCAGACTTGGGCGACGTCAATTACATTTCAAAATCGTTATCTTGTGAAATTTTTTTATATCATTAATAATTTCAGACCTACGCTCACACTTGTAGGCTTAAACGCTTCCTTGGGAAATTTTAAATTTTGTCAATACGAGACATGGGACATAATTCCAATATCTGTGTATTTAATTACAGGCCAATTACTTTTTTATATTCAATTACATGTAATTGGGTGTAATTGAGTAATTGCCCTGTAATTAAATACCCAGATGTTGTTACTAATCCCCATGTTTGGTATTAAAGATTTTACAAATTTTCCAAGGAAGCGATTAAGCTCACAAGTGAGAGTGTAGGTCTGATATAATTAATGATATAGAAAAATTTCACAAGTGAACGATTTTGAAATGTAATTGACGTCGCCCAAGTCTGGTTTTAAACTTAATATCGGATAACTAAAACAATGCAGGTAAAGGGTTGATATGTTTCCTTCAAAATTTGGGTAAATCTTCTACCCCTTCTACATTAGTCCTCTGAAGATTTTCGGTGACATGAAATGAAACATGTTAGGACCTGTCAGTAGATAAAGTCTGCTTTAAATTAGCGGATGAAGCAATTTTTAATAAAAAAATAAACATTGCATGATTTTTTGTTTAACAAAAAACAAATGATCTTGAACTTGGGTAACTATAATTTTTTCGATGTTTTCAAAATGTAACATATTTTTATTACCGGAAAAATTTTTTGTTGTAAAAAAATGTTTAGCGAGTGTTTTACAAGACATTCATGCAGGTCTTTGATATATACAAGCATTAAAAATTGTTAGAGGTCTTCCCACATTTTCACTCATAACTTTTGATAGCGTTAACCGATTTTGCTCAATTTCAATACCAAAATTTTAACGACTTAAACGAACAATTTGACTGAAAACTAGCAACACTGCCTCTATATTGGCGGAGTACACTCATAGAAAACTGTAAAAATGGCAAAAAAAAAAACTTCTAAAAAAAAAAATTAGTTAAAAATTACCCTTGCAGAAAAATCTACTGAAATTGGGAGAGTTTTTTACTAAATATTAAATATTATTAATATAGGAATAATAAATCTGTTGAATTTACAAGTATTAAGTTATTTTTGAGCTAAATTTTCGTCAATTGAAAGTGATCTGGTAAAATCTGCAAAAACATTTACTAAATATTAGTAGACAAAAAAAAAAACCATTAAAAATGCGGAATTTTGAAATTTTTTTTTTTAATGTGAATAAAAACAGTCTGCCCTTATGAAATCAGCAATCTACAATTTTTCAGCAATCATTTCTGTTGATTTTAGCAAAATAAACTGTTAGTTGCATTCTACTAAATTTGAGGTAAATTACTCGTAGCCGGGTAAATTTTTTATCTGAATTTTAACCCAATTTGTCAATTTTCTTAACTTTGGTTAAAAAAATGGCAAGAAAAGCTTATAGACAACAAACGCAACATTAAATATCATCAAATTCTTTAAACTCGAGTAAAAGCGATCTAAATAAATTAAAGCGATCTAAATACAAAAAAGAAATATTCAAAATTTCGCTAAACATCATAAAACCCCATATGTATATTATGTTTGCCTGCATCTTCAATAAGAAAAAAACTAAATGAATGAAATCAAGCTTGGTTGCATTTTGTGTAAGTCTTATAATCGTTGTGTTTGTTTGTATATTTTCTGTTATTTCAACTTCGTCCATACAAGCAGCGACATCTGCATCTAGCCTTTTTACTTGTTCTCCATGCTATAAATGCATTTATCAGCACAGTTTTGGTAGCAACGTAAATTATTTAAACATTAGTTCACAATTAGTTTTTTGGTAAAAGCGTTTAACTAAAATGTTAAATGAAAATGCGATGTCAGCAAAAAATATGCTGAAAGTTAGTTAATAATTTTAAATAGACGTTTAACAAAATTTTCAACTAACTTTTTTTTGAGTGTAGCATAAACCAGCCAAAGTTTTGCCATCATTTAAATATTCACGTGTCTGGATATTTTGCTAAATTTGCCACTCTTTGATACACCGAAATCTTTGTTTATAGCACTTTGCAACGTGTTTTCTTTTCAACTATCGCATATTTATCACTTTATATCAATCGACCCTTCATTTCCGTACGGGAAATGTGTTGTAAGTTTTCCCCATTTTTCACCTTGTTTGCTCAATAACTGGATTACAAATCCACAAATATGCTGTTTTTTTTTTTCTTTATACACTTAGTTTTGCATGAAAATAAAAATTCCGATTTTTTCCCCCTTATTTTTCATCTTTTTTGCTCAATAACTGGATAACAAATCCACAAATATGCTGTTTTTTCTTTATAAACTTTATTTAGCATGAAAATAAAAATTCCGATTCATATTACAGCTATTCTTACACAGAAAATATGAGATTTTTATATGTTATCAATGCATGGAAGCGAAATTTAGAACATTTTCAATTATAATTGAATTTTACAAAGAAAAAGAAAAAAACATATTTGTGTTGTAATCCAGTTATTGTAAGTCACCGGATGCACTTTTTTTCGGGTATGACTGTTCTTCATTTTTTTCTCCTATTCAATATCTACAACTTTTCAGACACAAAAGAGATATTCCGTACGGTATACCGAGATATAACCGTGTTAAAATATAGAAAAAGTGCTAAAAATTCGTATGGCCATTAAATTATTACTGTAGCCAACTTGATAAAACGAATGATGCAGAAGTTATTATATTTGGGGCTATTTTCACGTGCAATTCTCAGAATTGAGTCCCAAAATCATGTGTTGTACTGTGTTATACATTCAAAAAAAATAATTTGGTAGAAAAGTTAGTAAAACGTCTTGTAAATCAATGATATTATTTTTAGCAAATTTTTTTGGTAAAATTATGTTTCCAGCTAAAATTTTAGTTATACTTATTCAGCACTTAACAGTTTCGAGCTAAGGTTTTACTAATATTTTACTAATGTTCTACTAATTTATTTTGCTAAATACATTAAGAGTGTGAACAATAACCAGACTTAAAGAATAAAGTAGATGTCGCGGCATGTCAATATGTAGAAGAGACGATAAAAATGATACAAAAAACTACAACTCTTGTAAGACATATAAAAAAATTAACCATGGAAGATTTTTGTATCTGCATTTCATACATAAAGCTAAATTGTGGATAAAAACAACTTTAATTTTTTTGTTGTCACCGGCTTATGAAAGTAATTGTGTCTTAATTAAAATACAGACAAAATTAAATATTTAAATTAAATAAAGAATAAATGGGTTTATTTACACTAAATGTTTATAGTGATTAATAATGTAATGTGGTCAAATTGCAAACAAATATACGTTCAGGTTGCACGGCTAGAGCGAAAGACAAGGACTCACATCTTAGGCAATTTTTTATGTTTCATTTTTCTTATTGCAAAAAGAGGATTGTATATTCGTATATCATATTTTTTTGTTCTGTTTCTTGAATTACCTTCGCCCTTTGTCTTCATTTAAAAGATGCCATCATTTAGACAACCTTAAGTAGTTGGAAGATAATTTTGTTTACGTTATTTATAATAATTTCAATATTTTTTCAGATATTGCATTAATTCTTGTCGTCAAAGTGGGCGTATGAACATTTTTGTATTTTGTAACGTACTGTAAATAATTTTTAAAATAATCACAGAATAATGTTTACGGTTTCAGCAAATAAATTAACTAAAGTATAATTTTCAACAAATTGTTCTAGTTTCTTTCAGTCTGCTTATATTCAGAAAATATTTTGTTAACTTTTAGCAAGGATTTTTATATTTTGAATCAACTAAGTGTTAGCAAAACTTTTGCTGAATCTACTAATTATGTTGCTCAAAATCAGCACGCTGAATATCATCAAAAGATTTTGCTGACATTAGCAATTTTGCTTTTTTTAGTGTGCTCTTTTTTTAGGTGCTTTCACACTTTTTTATTTTTTGCGTGTATATACACGTAAAAAATAAACTAGTGCAAGAATATCGAAGTCAACTTTGTATTTTTTTTTACATACACTCAAAACAAAAAAAGTTAGTAATGTCAGTAAAAAATTAGTCAGGAGGGTGCTTGCAAAAAAATTGCTAATGTCAGCAAAATCTTTTACTGAAAATCAGCAAACTGATTTTTAGCAACAAAATTTGTAGATTCAGCAAAAGTTTTGCTTACACTTAGTGGATTAGAAATTAAAATAAAACAAAAAAATTCTGAATATTAGTAGACTGAAAAAAACTCAAAAATTTTGCTCGAGCACAACACATTCGAAAAACCTTCCCCAATCTTCCCAAACTCTTATAAAGAACAACCTCGCACTTCTCATAATAACAGATCCAGAAATACCCCAAGTGCCCAAGGAAACACTCACAGTGCTACCCAGGACAAATCATAAGCTTGAATCTTGCAACATCCTACTTCTTCCTCTCAGAGAAGTTATTTGGAAAGCTCTATAGAAACCCTAATACAAACAATGAATCACTTCATGAATAATATGCAAGGAATAATGCAGGAATTGCTTTATAATCAAGGCATGCTTATGCGAGCACTCTTAAACAAAAAATGAATTTATTAAAAATATGTTATTTGAATTCAAACGGCTTTAGCCAACACAAAAGAGAAGTCGAATTCTTTCTCAAAAATCAAAATATTGATATACTGTTAGTCTTGGAAACTCACTTTACTTTAAAAAATTGTTTTAGAATTAATGGATTCTCCACTTATGACACTAAACACCCAAGTGATAAAGCTTGTGGTGGAACAATAAAAAACAATATAAAACATTTTCCGTTGAAAAATTATGAAATTGAACATATACAAGCTACAACTTTAAATATTACAGAATCAAATATTATAATCTCCTCAATATATAGTCCGCCAAAACATAAAATAACTCAACCCCAATACTTAGATTTTTTTCATACATTGGGCAATAAATGCATTGCCGCTGGTGATTACAATGCAAAGCATAAATATTGGGGCTCAAGACTCAATACCACAAAGGGAAAGCAGCTTTATGATGCCATCTCTACAGCAAAGCTAGACGCGATATCGGGGGGTCATCCAACTTACTGGCCATCAGATCTTAGAAAAACTCCAGACTTAATAGATTTTGCAGTCACAAAAAATATAAAAAGAGATCAAATCTCATTTGTTTCTTCTTAGACCTCTCATCTGATCACTCGCCAACTATAATGATGTTGGAAACATTTCACCCAAACATAATAAACGATACGACCAGATTTCCCAACAAAAGTACAAACTGGCGTAAGTACAAAATGTATATCAGCTCTCATTTGCCTCAAAATATCTTATTAAAATCTGAAGAGGAGATTGAATATGCTATCGAAAATTCCTCTGACACACTTTTATCAGCCGAAAAAATAGCTACCCCACAGTCCGAGCAAAAAAATTACGGGAACTTTAATACCCCAAAAGTATGGAAGATCTTATAAGACAAAAAAGATATCTTCGTTGACAGCGCCAACAATATCGGTATCCTGCATTAAAAAGCCAACTAAATCAATGTAAAAAAATGTTACAATTGGAGCTGAAAAGCAATAAAGAAACGTCCTTAAAGAATTACCTGCAAAGTCTTGACAAACATCATATACTTATTATAGCCTCTGGAAGGCAACAAAAAAGTTAAACCAACCCACAAATTACGAATCACCTCTTCGACTCGGCAAAATCAACAAAAGAAAAGGTGGACACCTTCGCTGATCACCTTGAACATGTATTCACACCCAATAATACAAATTCTCATGTAACACCTCCAATAATAGATGATACTGTTTATGCACCTTTAAAATTTCGATTTTCAACCCTAAAATCAAACGCAAAAAATCTTAACGTTAAAAAGTCTCCTGGTATAGACAAAATTACTCCAAAAATGATATGCGAGCTTCCAGATACACTCATAAAAAAAAGTTTGTAAAGTCAGCAAAAAATTTTGCTGAGTCAGCAAAATTTTAGTCAGGAGGATGCTAGCAAAAAAGTTGCTAATGTCAGCAAAATCTTTTGCTGAAAATCAGCGAGCTGATTTTTAGCAACAAAATTTGTAGATTCAGCAAAAGTTTTGCTAACACTTAGTAGATTAGAAATAAAAAAGCGTTGGTAAAAATTAATAAATTTTTTGCTGAATTTAGTAGACTGAAAAAAACGCAAAAAATTTGTAGAAAAATTGTAATTTAGTTAATTTATTTGCTGAAAATCATAAAACATATTTTTGTGATTCTTTTAAAAATAATTTACTATAATAACGAAATATAACAATTTTAATTTTCCCACATTGACGACATGAATTAATTTAATATCTGAAAATATATAGAAATAAATATATATAACATAACAAAAATTTTCATCAACTACTTAGATCAATGGTTGTCTTAATGATGCTATCTTTTCAATGACGAAACCGCCGAAGATAATTCTAGAAACGAAACGAAAAAATAAACAAAACAAACGAAACGAAAAAACAACCCTTTTTTGCAATAAGAAAAGAAACCATACAAATCTACCTAAGATGTGTGTTTTTGTCTTTCTCTTTACTCTGTCTACATGTCTGTATATGTTTTTTTCATGGTTGATTTTTTTACTTGTCTTGTTAGAGTTGTACTTTTTAATATCATTTTCCTCTTCTCTACTACATCTTGACATGCTGCAACATCTGCTTATCAGCACAATTTTTTTAGCAAAATTAATTAGCAAAACATTATTATATTAGTAAAGCATTAGTATAAAACAGTTAAGTGCTGAATAAGTATAACAAAAATTTTAGCTGAAAACACGATTTTAGCAAAAATATTTGCTAAAAAATAGTATACCTGATTTACAAGACGTTTTACTAACTTTTCTACTAACTTATTTTTTTGAGTGTACTGCCCTTAAAATTCTTCTTTGGATTTTTAATGCCATTTTACGTATTGGATTTTTCCCCTCATCTTGGAAAATATCTGAAATCATAATGATTCCCAAACCTGGAAAAAATGTAGCCCAAGTCACGTCTCATAGGTCAATAAGTTTGTTGCCTATACTGTCAAAGCTTTTTGAAAGAATAATTTCAAATATACTATCATCCTATATATCATCACAAAATATCATTCCTATGCACCAATTCGGTTTTAGGAAAAGCCACAGTACCATAGAACAAGTACATAGGATTGTAACTCTCATTCGAAAGGCGTTTGAAGCCAAACAATACTGCTCTGCTTTATTCATTGACATATCTCAAGCATTCGATAGAGTCTGGCACGAAGGCCTTGTGCACAAAATAGTCACTTTATTGCCCACAAACACACATAAACTCCTCAAAAATTATCTCTCGGTCCTTTATAGTGACATCCAAGGACAGTATATATACGAAAAGAAAAATAGCAGCGGGGCTTCCCCAGGGCAGTATATTGGGTCCACTACTGTACATTCTTTACACTGCAGATATGCCAACACATTCCGCAATTCATACTTCCACTTTTGCGGATGACACAGCATTTATGAGCATTCATACAAATCCCAAAGTTGCGAACAACCGTTTACAGTCTCACATTAAAAATATAGAGCAGTGGCTTGAAGACTGGAAAATAAAAATAAACGCATCAAAGTGCGTTCATGTTACTTTTACGCTCAGAAAAGAAACCTGCCCTCGCCTATTAATTAACAACACCCCTGTTCCAACACAGAACCATGTAAAATATCTTGAAATTCACCTTGATCGTCGACTCACATGGGCACACCATATTGATTCTAAGTCCGCCCAAATAAAATTGAAAACTGCTCAGTTATACTGGCTCTTAAACAGTAGGTCCACGCTTAGCCTAGAATGCAAAGTATTAATCTATAATTAAACCAATCTGGACATATGGCATACAGCTCTGGGGTACATCGTCAGCTTCGAATGTCGAAAAACTACAAAGAAGACAATCAAAGATTTTACGATGCATCACTGGTGCTCCTTGGTTTATTAGAAACCAAAACATCCATGCCGATCTCAATATCACAACTGCTCGTGAGGAAATAAAGGGAAACTGCATTAAATATGTTTCCAAGTTGGCAATTCATCCTAATCCCCTTGCTCAAAACTTGCTTACATTTTCAGGTCACAGGCGTCTAAAAAGATTGGACACCTTGGACCTCGCTTTAAACTAATCTTGTAGATCCCTGCATACTAAAATTGGATTTGCTGCACTGGCAACAAACCAAGATTAGATATGATATAAGATTTGATAACTTATTGTAAATTTCTTAAAGAAAAGATTCAATAAATACAAATATATGAAAAAAAAAAAAATTGTAGAAAAAATTATACTTTAGTTAATTTATTTACTGAAAATTATAAAACATATTTTTGTCATTCTTTTAAAAATAATTGGCAATAGATTACAAAATATAAAAATGTTCATACTATTACATGGACGACGTGAACTAATGTAATATCTAAAAAATAGAAATAATTATATATAACATACATAAAATTATCTTTCAACTACTTACATCAATGGTTGTCTTATTGATGCTATTTTTTTATAGAAACGAAACGAAGAAATAACAAAATATAACATATACAACCTTTTTTTGCAATAAGGAAGAGGAAACATAAAAATCTACCTAAGATATGTGTCTTTGTCTTTCGCTTTAGTCTGTCTACCTGTATATTTGTTTGCAATTTGATCACACTAGATTATTAATCCCTGAATAATTATAACTAAAATTTAGCTGAAAACATAAGTTTAGCAAAAAATTTTCTGATTTAAAAGACGTTTTACTAACTTTTCTACTAACTTATTTTTTTGAGTGTAAAATTGATAGAAATTATATAAGTCAAGTATAACTCAAAGCAGTCCATGTATAAATTACATATATAATATCTTTTGTATAATTACAAAGTTCCCTTTGTTGATCGTAAGTACTTTAATTATCCAATTTATGCAATTTTGTAGCTTACCTAAATTTTTCTTTGCAACTTTCTAAAATAAAATATTAAAATTATCAAAGCATCAGCTCAACAAGATATCAAATCTGTTACTTGACTAACATACAAAAGAAAACTATAAAACTTGACTGTGAACTGCTTAGCAAAAACAAAAAGATAGAACGTGTTGTTTTTTTTTCATTCGTCATAAAGTCTACATTTCAGAAATAAAAAAATAAGATTTTTTCATTAAATTACACTATTAAAAGGTGTAGGTGCTATTTGAAATTGGTATGTATTTGTTTAAAAAAAAATTGCTCTTGATTTTAATGGATTTCTATTTTTTTGGTTCTCATTTTAGGGATTTCTTGAAGATGACGTCTGGACCTGTCAGCCTCCAGTTGCATTATTACGTCTGCTCCATTCCTAGTTATGGTTGCTTTTTGCAAGTTAATTAATTATTAAAACAAATATTTAGTATTTAATTTGTTTATACAAATATCATAAATAAGCACATATTATTAAAAAAAATACTGAATACAGTAGACTCGCGATAACAAAAACACCGCCTTACGTGAACACCGGCTAGCAAGAACATATTTTTTTTACACTGACTACTCTGTAGCGTGAACCAGACTTGGGCGACGTCAATTACATTTCAAAATCGTTCTCTTGTGAAATTTTTCTATATCATTAATAATTGCAGACCTACGCTCACACTTGTGGGCTTAAACGCTTCCTTGGGAAATTTTAAATTTTGTCAATACCAGACATGGGTCATAATTCCAATATCTGTGTATTTAATTACAGGCCAATTACTTTTTTATGTTCAATTACATGCAATTGGGTGTAATTGAGTAATTGCCCTGTAATTAAATACCCAGATGTTGTTACTAATCCCCATGTTTGGTATTAAAGATTTTACAAATTTTCCAAAGACGCGATTAAGCTCACAAGTGTGAGTGTAGGTCTGATATTATCAGACTTGGGCGACGTCAATTACATTTCAAAATCGTTCACTTGTGAAATTTTTCTATATCATTAATAATTTCAGACCTACGCTCACACTTGTGGGCTTAAAGGCTTCCTTGGAAAATTTTCAATTTTGTCAATACCAGACATGGGTCATAATTCCAATATCTGTGTATTTAATTACAGGCCAATTACTTTTTTATGTTCAATTACATGTAATTGGGTGTAATTGAGTAATTGCCCTGTAATTAAATACCCAGATGTTGTTACTAATCCCCATGTTTGGTATTAAAGATTTTACAAATTTTCCAAGGAAGCGATTAAGCTCACAAGTGTGAGTGTAGGTCTGATATTATTAATGATATAGAAAAATTTCATAAGTGAGCGATTTTGAAATGTAATTGACGTCGCCCAAGTCTGGCGTGAACACAGTAAGAAAGCCCTATAACGTGAACAAATGTAAAATTAATGGAACATAGAAAACGTTGTTTTCTTTTGAACATTTTTAAGCAATCACTACTTTTTTAAAAATTGGGAATCCCCGTGAATGATTGCTGATGAATATATTCTGGCATTTTGTGTAACGCGCACTGTTGATTAGCTTGTTTTATTTTTAGTTTAACATAAAGTGTGTCGTGAAAAATGGTGCAAAAACTACCAAATTTTTTATCTTTAAAGGAAAAAGTGGATGTAATAGAAAAAATAAAAAGAGGATCGTGGCTAGCTTAGCAAAGCAAAGCAAATATGAATATGAATTAATAAAAAAATATATGAATTTGAGTTAAATATATGACTATTTTATTTTTAAGATGTAAAAAGTTACAGCTTCGTAAACATGAACAACTTCGCAAACGTGAAGACGATCAGGTTTTAATAGTTCACGTTACCGCGAGTCTACTGTAATAAGATTTGCATTGAAAATGTATCAAAAAATATTACATAAAAATGAACAATATTAAATTGGTCGAGTTAACAAAGTATATACAATTAAATTTACAAACAACCACATATGCAAAGTTTCTAAGATAGAAGTGTTCGTAGTTTTATTTTAATACTTTTTGACGAAGTTGTTTGTATAACTTATCGAAAAACATTTCAAGTTGTATTCTATACAATAAACTTAGGTAACTTATACGCTATTTTTAGTTAATTTTACACTTTTTATTTTTTGCGTGTAGTTTTAATCAATTTTGTTTTATCGTTTCGTAATTTAAAGAAATGTTTACACCCATATTCATTAAAATACAAAACAGCATTTCAAACACAAATTTTAGCCTTAAATCTGTATTCATAAACAATTATTAACTTTTACACATGGTTTAAAATAAGTATTTAAAGCTAATATTCGTTTATGAATACAGTTTTAAGGCTTAAAATGTGTTTAAACTAAAATGTATTTTAAATCTGAATTAAGATTTGTTATGAATACGGGCGTTAGTGTTTAACACAATATTTTTATATTATTAATTTAATTTTTGTAATTTAATTTTGATAATAATCCAATTTTATTTTTTAATTTCACTTAAAATTAAGCATTATATATTGTAATATAATTAAATCTTTTATTTTATAAAAAATAATATTAAATTTAATGCAACTATATAAGACCACAACTGCGACAAAGGAGCATTTCAGCTAATAAAGTTTATTCACAAAAGTTAGTAACATTTTACCAAGTTTTTATTTGTTTCTACTTAATTATTGAATAGGTTATGTGAAAAAACTTTATTAGTTGAAATGCTAATAGTTACTTGGCAACGATTTTTTTGTGTGTAAGTTAATTTATTTTTGCATTGCATGAATTTTCTTGCTGTACTTTCAAGACGACTTCAAACGTCTGACTTTAAACGTAATGCGCAAACAGCCCTTAATTTTCCATATAGAATGAGTTTATTTCTCTGTTTTGACCAATAATTTACCATTTCTGTGTAAATTCTCTTTTGTAACTGATCGCAAAGTTCTCTTATGTAAATTTAGGTACATACAATACTATTAATATCTCTTATTTGACCTACCTCAACATGATTATGATGGTAATGATGATGGTAATGATGATAACCTGCATCTGCAATACTCTTTGTTTCTTAGCTTAAAAATATATTACAAGTATGTCTTAGGAAGTATGTTTGCCAGTCATGGTTTGATGGCGAATGAGTAGTTGAAGGTACGTATGGTTAAATAAAAAAAAAACTAAAAAAAACTCTTCAACATATAAAATTAAATTGCTTAACTTGTATTGAACCAGTTGTACTCTTGACAGAAAACGGTAGACACGTACACGGTAAAATAACGTAAAAACGGTAAAAGACGCTAAAAAGTAAACCTGGTTAACATTCAAAACCACTCACAATACTCAAAACAAGAGGTATTTTGCAAAACGTCATATATATACTATATATATGTATGTACCTACATACAACCCGCCGATCAACAAACGCAACAATCGGGGAGCTCTCAATCGAATTATTTGAACACGTACGAATGAATAACTACCAAACATCGATCGGTATTAACTTGCTTGTGCACACACTACTAATAGCATTCACTCACACAAACTTTAAATTCATCGATCATACATATAATAGATATTGCAAAGTTGTCGTCGCATGGTGTTCATTCGATTGTTGTGTATGTGAAGTTAGTTTGTCACTTTTTTCGAAATTTGAATTTTAAAAATTTTTTCAATTGGTTTTTTGCATTTAATATCCAAAAACTTCTTATACGATATACATGTTTTAGTTTACGTTTGAGCTTCTGACACTGTGGTCGGTCGGTAAATCGAGTCAGTTTTATTCGTTCAGTTATTCGTTTACACTTACGATACGTTTAGATCTATTGTTCGCTTTGTAAGTTCGGTTATTCGGTTTATTATTTTTGTGTTATTGTCATATTGTACCTAATACTATATTACTCGAGTACATACATATTTTGAAATTGGTTAGTAGTTGTTTCCATTACAATTTTGGTGTTTAGTCAACAGATCTGTAAAATAATGAATTCCGTTAATATCGAATTCATCATGTGTTTACATCAAAAATACAAATTTTGCAAAAAGTGAAAAATGTTGAGTGTTAAAAATAATTAAATAAAAATTATAATTAAGCTATTGTGGCTAATAACTACCGTGATTATATATTAATACATTTTTTTAATACGATAAAAAAAAAAAAAAATTTTTTAAACGGCATTTAAAGATCTCAAGCAGCGACTCAAGTGTATTTTGGCTTAAACAATTTTGTTCTTTTATCTTTCAAAATTGGCATAAACAGTTATTTTGAAAAAAATATTTTATTAAAAATTAACAGCCGGATTCATGTAATGTCGTATATACGGTAAACATCATATGTTTATAACAATAATGTCATAAATGTTTTGCCAACCCTGGAAGGTTAATTATACAACTTGTTTTATATTTGTTGCAAACATTTGAATAAAAATGAAAAAAAAAAATCTTTTGACTGTTTATAAAAAAATATTCTATTTTATAAATATAGGAATATTTTTCCAAAAGAGAAAATCCCTCAATTTGAGAAGAAACAAAGGAACAGTTGTTAATTTCCGTACCTGCAAATACGCTTTGTGTACTTATACAGCAAATACGAACAGTATTATAAATCCCCCGAGTGATTTTTATTATATTAGATCGTTGTCTTATATTCAAACGGAGCTATCTACAATGCAAATACGCTGTAGATGGCTCCATTTGAATATAATACTACAATATATTATATTACACGGGTTTAATAAGGAGTGAGATAAAAAAAAAAACCCGACACACATTTTCACTTACAACTGCTTTTGAGTATGACACTGAACTTTTTTTCTTGTCAATTTACCTTTAGGCAGGTTGTCAGATTATGTGAGCGAAATATCAGAGTGATCTCCTCATTATTTCGCTTCCAAATGGAATAGGAACAAAAAGTGAATAATAGAGTGTCCTAATAGACCATTTCCATAAAATGTGACAGTATTGAGAACTTGTTTTGTAGCCTACACCAATAATTTAAAAATAATTTTAATATCATTTGATTATTCTGAGTTCTAGACATTTAAGCATATTTTTTTTTTTTTGTAAGAAATTTCAGGTTTTTTTTAAAAATTCTACTTTATTTGGCCTCTCGTTTTGTTCAAAGTCCATTTGTAAACAAACTTATAATCCGATTTCGCTAATATTTTGAACACGGACATATTTTTAAAAGATAATTTGATAAAAAAAAATACTTTTTAAACATAAAATAAGTTATAAGTGATAATCTGTGTTGGGAATTATACGATCCCACTCCTTATATTCCAAATATTAGACGGGTTCATGTAATGTCGTATATAGTGTAAACATCGTACACTTGCGGTCACGCACATCTTACCACTTCAGTCTTTGCATTTTTTTTTATTTTCGAGCTTATGTTTGGATATAATACGGGATAATACGGGTTTTTAGAAAAATTTCATTGATTTCGAAAGTGCATTTTTATTTTTTTCCATATAAAATTAATAAAAATGTAATTTTTATTTGCATATATTTATTTAGGTTTTCAAAATATTTTCAATATTAAATCGTATGAAAAAATTGTTGGTTGAACATAAGCTAAAATATTGTTATAATCCTACGTCTCTTTGGCGGCTATAACTGCAATTCACTGTTTGAAATTTCATTTTCCCAGACATTTTCCAAAATTCTTTTTGACTCCAGTTTGCTCTGTGGCTTATGCTGAGCCACTTTACGTTTTATCACGGGCCATAAATGTTCCATAATATTTAAATCCGGCGAGTTTCCAGAGGCCTTTGAATATTTTTTGCACCTGCAAAAAGAGTTAAAGGATTATTTTATAATTTTTAGCTACAAACTTTCCAATTTTGCGCGTGGTGACATGGTGAGGAGTCATCCTGAAAGATATCCTCACTAGAATGTCCGTATTGCTCCTCCACAATAGGCACGACCAAGCCCTTTATGACTTTGCCATATTTTTCTCTGTTTTTCTGCAAAGAACAAAGTACTCCGTACATAAAAAGAAAAACATCCCAGATCATTTGACTTTGATGATGATTGATCGTTCTTATATCACGTGTTCTTAAATATCTCTCTTGGAAAACGTCTCCCGTACGGAAGATTGCACTGTGCAGTCTGGCCCACTAACCGTTTGTGTCAAGAGAGGTTTTTCGCTGTTCTACTGCCTCTAAATTCCCGTAGTCGTCTGCGAACCGTTTCCACACTATACTAACTTGGTGCTCTTTTTGATATCTCTTCTTATTTCGACGGCACTTTTAAAACGATTCTTCAGGCTCATTCGGTGTTCAACGATATCTTTTCGGTCAGATGTTTTTTTCCAAGAAACAAAAATTGTCAAAATTTGCGGTTTGCTCGCAGGGTTAAAAAATGCAAACAAAAAAGGTATATTTTAACCATTTTTAGCTTTCTATAGAAAAGCGAATAAATCAAATTATTTGTAAAACATTTATACTTATAAAAGCATTTATTTTTGAGAGAAAAAATACCCAATTCAAAATTGTAGTGTTATCAAACTAAATTAAAAGCCATATATTACTTTCTCATGTTTTTCTTCTACAACGAAATCTTAAAATTTTATAAACTTTTATCTATAGAAAATGCTCTGAATTTTTTTTTTTATAAAAAAATTCTGATTCCGCGGACTTTTTATACTCGAAAATTATATTTACCGACATTTTCTTTCTTAAAAATATCAATTTAAGATAGATTTTACCCCACAGAAATTCATTAAAAGTTTAATGAATTTATTTACCTAGAAATCAATAGTTTCAGCTTTGAAACATTTTTAGAAAACCTTTTCGTGTCTCTTGGCGGATAAAAACGCTGATTTTGAGTGTATTTGTTATGTAAAATATAACCAGCTGAAGTCTTACTTACGATTGAATTTTTAAATATAAAATAATAAAATTATCTTTTTCAAAAAGTTATAAATTTTTTCAAAAACAGTTTAAATTTGTTTTCCTTACACTTACTTTAACAAATTATTTTCAGCTGATGAGCCGGTTAATAGTGCAAAAACATACTAACAAATCGAATTTAAAAGTTCAACAAATTTTTAATGGGTCGCGATATTTTATGACATTTTCTTCTGATTGCATTTATATTAAATTGTGTAAAAAAAAAATAAAATATGTAAAAAATATTACTGTAACTTTATAATTTTCAATGGGTAGCAATAAACAAAAATTTTCCACTAATTTATTGATGCCATAAGTTGATATAAAGTTATGATATCAAAAAGTTAAGTTTTCCTAACGAACTGTAATAACCAGGGCAACCAGAAATATTCTGCATCATGTTTTTCCTGTGCGTCGTGTTGAAAAATGAGAAATTGATAATTTTCAGAAAACCTGACAAATTCTGATATCGATTTGTTTGCATATTTTGCTCTTAAAGCATATTTTGATATTAATTTTATATTTTTGAAAAAAGTATTTTTTAGAACAAAATCACGTTTTAGAGCATATTTTTTTTCTTTTACATTTCTCGTTATAGAACAACCTTCATTTTTTCCAATAACAAAAATTTCCAAACATCGATTTTGAATTGAGTTTCCTGTTTTAAGACTGTACCGATTTATATATAATAATATATATATATATATATCTGCACTTTTTTCTAGCAAATGAAATAAATTTCACAGAAATTACTCCAACTGTACTAAAAAATATGCATTAAAATACGAATTTTTAATAAAAATGTGTTTTTAAGAGCCTATGTTTTCAGGTCACTTTTTATGGTCATAAAATCTATTTTTTAGAGCATATTTCTGGTTGTCATGCTAATAACTATCTAGAATTTTAATTTTTTTAAATGAGAAGCAACTCTCAGAAAATTGTTCTTATTTATTAATATGTTGCTGTCTTAGGAAAGGGTATAGAGGAAAGATGAAATGGTGGGAAAGATGAAGGGCTACGAACATGGCAACACTGTAATTGCGTGAGATGGCAAGTCTTAGAACAGCTGTTGCTCTCCACCTGATGGAGAGTTAGCAAACTTATTGAAGCTTTTTGGTTCACAGGGCTGATTCATTATTTTACTTCGATGGCGTTAAGTGCTATGGGAACACCGAAGGTGGGCGCTGCGATACGTATGATGGATAGAAAACTCATACATATAATTTTTCTAAATTAATGTTATCGGTGCCTTGGATCGAACACGGCACCATCTGTGTTACAGTCCAAAGCTCTAACCATTACACCAGAACACCCTCAAGAAATTTTCTCTGTAGTCGTGACTTGATTTCTTGAGTTTATTTTTTTAGCCCTTAGCGAAAATTGTTTAAGACTTTGAAAATTGCCATGTTATTTTCGACTAAACGAGCACCGCCAAATTTGCTTAAAAAAATATCTGGGTACACATTTTTGGAAAAAAATATTAGTAATATAAGAATAGCTAAAAAAAAATCTGTTGAATTTATAAATATTTAGTTATATTTGAGCTAAATTTTAGTTAATGGAAAGTAACAAAATAATCTGCTAAAATCAGCAAAAACATTTACTAGCTATTAGTATACAAAAAAAACATAACAAATTTTTAAAGTTTTTTTTTAATGCAAATATAAGTCTGCCCTTATGAAATCAACAAACTACAATTTTTGAGCAATAATTTTTGTTGATTTTAAAAGTCGAAATTTTTGGTGAATGTAGCAAAAATGTTGTTAATATTACAGTTTTGGTTTGTTATTTGGAGTCTACAAATATTTAGTAAAAGCTTTTGCTAATTTTACAAAGTAAAATGCTATTTTTAATTAACTAAAATTTTGTAAAGTTAACATATTTATTTTTGCTGTTCTTGTTATTTTAATACTTGGGAAAAAAATTGGGAAAAATTTTTAACTATTTCTTAGTAGATTTTTCGGCTATTTTTACAGGTTTATTTCTATGAATGTACATGTTTATCATTAAAAATCTTACAAATTTTCCAAGGACGCTTCTAAGCTCACAAGTATGAGCGTAGGTCTGATATTAATGATATAGAAAAATTTCACAAGAGAATGATTTTAAAGTGTAGTTGACGTCGCCCAAGGCAGCACTATTCGCGACATCCCTACTCCTAACATAAACACTTTAACCCTTCCACACTCTAACCCTTTCTCATTTTTCTTTTTGCTATTTTAGCAAATCGTTTAAATTTTCACTTCTCTAAAGTATTTCCAAAAACGATTAACCCAAGCTCCGGGTTTTTAACCAAAACAGGTGAGTACTCAAACTCATTGAAAAAAGGTAGTAGAAAAATTAGTAAATCCGGTAATAATCCAACTTTGCAAGTTTTTAACTAATTATATCCTCCATCCCATAGTGCAGGAGGGTATATATCACTTTGTCAAATGTTTGTAATTCTTTTAAAAAAAATCTGGGACCCCATAAACTATATATATTCTTGATCAGCATGAATAGAGAAGTCGATATAGCCATGTCCGTCTGTCCGTCTGTCCGTCTGTCTGTGTTAATACAAAATACTCCGCTAATACAGAAGAGGTGTTGCTAATTTTCAGTCAAATTGTTTGTTGATATCATGAGCAGTTTGGTAGTGAAAATGATCAAAATCGGTTAACGCGTTCAAAAGTTATGAGTGAAAATGTGGGAATACCTCTTAAAATTTTGAATCAAATTTTAAAATATTCTATTTATTTCATCATACATACGTACATTCAATGCTTATACACAAGAATATACGCAATCAGGGATGGCAGTCAATATCTCTTAAATACTGTCTCCGATTCAAACCCCTTATAATTGACTATCGTTTTCCCAAAAATACAGTTACCGAAATAATTGAAACACCGTTATCCGTAAAATACCGTTACCGATATAATTAAAATATCAATATCTTAAAATACCGTAACCGAAATAATTGAAATACCATTATCCGTAAAATACCGTTACCGATATAATTAAAATATCAATACCATAAAAATACCGTTACCGAAATAATCTACCAAGATCTGAAAAAAAACTTCTTTAAATATACATATATATTTTCCCAAAGTATGATCATAAACTAGAAAATCATTAAGACTCGGGCATAATGGGGCCAAAAATTGTAGTTTGCATTAACATTACCTGAATAGCTAAAATAACGTTACCCTTAAAATGCCGTTAAAAAATAACTGAAAAATCTTTTCCCTAAAATAAAGTTACCGAAATAACTAAAATGTAACGTTATTTTGTATCTAAAATACCGTTAACGCAATAAATAAAACACCGTTAGCGCTAAAAGCCCGCAACCGAAATAACTGAAATCTAGTTACCTCTGAAATACCGTTACCGAAATAAAAGAAAATAGCGTTAACCGAACCAATAACCACATAGAATCTGTTACCATCCGTGGTCATAATCAACACGCACAAAAACAAAAAACCCACAAAATATTGTTGTTGTTTTTTTTGTTAAATGGTATGTATGCATTAGCGTGTCCCGATAGAAAAAATTTTTCGGTAATAGCACTCAAACGATGCGTATTAACGCCCTGAACAATAAAAGTTCAGCATCAAAACTTTTTAAGTTGATCTTCAGTTCCCTACCAGCGATTAAAATTAGCGATTCTAGTACATTTTGACAAAAAAAAAGTTTCGACGATTTGTTTCAAATGTGGCTCAAACGTTTCGTATTTTAGTCCTTTTTAAGAAAAAAATAATTTAAAGTTTTTGATAGAGTAATTTTGGTCCACTGGAAGATGTTTTAATTTTTATCAAGTAAATTTCCTTACAATATTTTCTTTAACTTTTTGCATTAAAACACTAAAAATCTGTTCATATATGACCTGTATTTCCAAAACGTTTATTGTAAGATTAAAAATGTTTTTTTTTTTTCGCTAAACGCGAGAAAAATCTGTAAAATTCAAGATATTACCTTTTTTTTAGTTCTAGCTTATTTTATATTACTTATTAGCTGCAAAATTTACTTATTAGCTGCAAATTACTTATTAGCTGCAAAAATTTAAAGAAAATATTGTAAGAAAATTAGCTTGATGAAAACTAAAACATCTTCCAGTGGTCCAAAATTACTCTACCAAAAATTTTAAATTATTTTTTTCTTAAAAAGGGCTAAAATACGAAACTTTTGAGACACATTTGAAAAAAATCGTCGAAACTTTTTTTTAGGCAAAATGTACTAGAACCGCAAATTTAAATCGCTGGTAGGGAACTGAAGATCAACTTCAAAAATTTTTATGCTGAACTATTATTGTTAAGGGCTTTAATAAGCGTCGTTCGAGTGCTGTTACTACAACGAAATCGCAAAAACGCTGTTTAACGGGACAAGCTAGTATGCATGTATGTATGTATGTTTAGTAGCAATCGCATGCAGTGTTGCCAGGTTTGACGATTTATCGTCATTTTGACGATATTTAATACCCAAAATAACTAAATGATGATTTTATGATTTTATGATTTTTGCTGCCAACAAAATTACGAATTTTTGCCAAAAGTTTAATATATCACCAAAGCATATTTATTTGTCACTGGATCTATTTTTCGATTTATATTATTATCGATTAATATTATTTGAAAAAATACCACATTCTTTCTTTTTTGTGTCTCGAAAACACTCTAAACACATAAAATATTTTCTTTTTTAATTTTTTGACAAACTTAATTTTATTACACTTTTTGTTTGATTGATGTGATGTATAGTGTAAACATATGTGTCGTAATGTAAATGGGTATTTAATAATTATTTCATTATGTATGTCTCCGCAAGCGTGTTTGTAAATTTAATTCTCCATCCCATAGTGCGGACGGTATACACACTTTGTAAAAGTAGTTGTAGTTCTTTTAAAAAAAAATCTGGGAAAAAAACCACAAAATATTGTTGTTGTTTTTTTGGTTTGTTTTGTAATACAGGGTGGCTGATAAATGTCACTACAAAAGAAAACGTAATAACTTTTTTTTCTGAGTTATTAATCGGTTCGATTTATTTTTTTTTTTGGTTTCATTGATTCGTCTTTCAATTTAAGGAAATGAACGAATGGGGTAATGAAACTAACATTTTGATTGTGCGCCACTACAATGCTTTGGGGGCTGGCATTTCCGCATAAACAAACTTAACGGGCACATTAGGCGGCACTCCTCCGAGCAGATTGGGCTCGTAAATTATTTTGTCAATCGTGGAACAATCATTAGGACGCCTTTTAATCAAAATTTCTCAGTCTAATGTAAGAAACAATTGTTGCCATAGTTGCTGCAATACAAGTCAATTCTAGAGTTTCGACATGGAATATTTTTGCTCATATATTTATCACCAGACAGTCAATACGGACAGTTCTGCTTAAGGATTTTCATTTCTCTCCTTTTAAAAAATCAAACAACAAGCAATTGAACGCAGTAGACTTGCCCCTTAGCTTGGAATTTTCTCTGTAATTTGCACGGAATTTCGCTTGCATTTGATGTCTTCAGGCGTGTTAGTCATTTTAAATAAATTGTTTCTTAAAAGCAAATAAAAATACTTATTAAAAATGTATGGCTTTTCAAATGTAAAAACAAAGAAATAAAAATAAAAAAGTTATTTAAATTTCTTATTGTAACAATATGCATCAGCCACCCTGTATGTATGTATGTATGAAGGTTTTTATAACTGGTATGTATGCAGGCACGTAGCTTGGGGGGGGGGGGGGCTTGGGGGCTAGAGCCCCCCCCGAAATGATTTGACAAATTTAAAAACTTAATACAATTCGTTAGAAAGTAACAATGTTATTGATAAATTTAATATGAAAACAATTATTTTTGACTTGGATCAAATAGGAAATAGTTTTATATGATTCGAATCTTAAAATTTCGTTAGAAAACATCGCCTGCAAATGGGCGGCTATCATTGTTAGAGTTGATTTTCGACAAAAAGCAATAAATAAAATCTTTTCATAAGAGATTTCGAAGTCTTTGACTTAAAATATAATCAAAAAATTGTTTGAGACAATGCAAACTAAACAGAAAAAACTAAAATTGAGTGTTAATTAAAATATTTGTTGATTCAGCAAAAGTTTAACTAAATTCGGTCGTGTTGATGCAATTGTAGTAACAACTAAAATAATTTGTATCTATTTAATTAATATTATTTTCAATTACATATAGTTTTATTCACATCTATTAAAAATTTAATTGAATATTGTTTACTATTGGGAAAAATTAGACCATTTGAAAAATCGCAAAATTTGAAAAAAAAAAATTGCCAAAACAATCCTCAAAATTGCAGAAATTTAAAAAACTCCCAAAATAAACGCCAAAATTCAAAAAAAATGACCAAAATTAAAGAAACGCGAATTTTCAACTTTAAACGATTTTTTTTTAATTTTGGCGACTTTTTAAAATTTTTGCATTTGTTTTAATGTTGTTCAACGTTTTAAAAACTGAGAATTTTTTTTATACCAAATTCATTTTCAATTAAACAGTTAATTGAAAGTAAGTTTGAAATCGAACAAAAGTTTAATTGAATTTTTTTTTGACAATGATTTTTTCTCTGTATTTTGACATAATCTTTTAAAATGGAGCTACCACTAAGACTCAAAATTAAGTTTACTTGTGCCGTAGAAGTCGTTACTTTACTTACAGTGCAATCTTTTTGGTAAATTTGGTTTGCTACGCACGCATCTGGTAACATAGTTTTCAGTATTTATATTTTATATATTTTACGATATATATTTCGATATCTCATATTTTTTTAATTTTTTGAAACAAATTTAAGCCTCAAACTTTGATCGATATGCATAACATGTTAACGTGGTCCAATGGGACTCAAATTTTCTCAATTTATTTTTAGACTAAATGTAAACAAATTTTTATCGGCGCTCCTTGAAATGCGACATTTTAAAATCAAGCAGCTAAACCAGTAATAACGATGTAGTTTTTTTTAGACATTTTAAAGGGTTTTTTTTTAAAAAATTGATTAAAGACAATTTGAAAAGCGTTTGAAATTGTCCAAAATATAAATCAAAGTGAATTGGAAATACGAAATAAATAAGACCTAGGCGATGGAAATAAGACCTAGGCGATGTCAGGTATATTTTTAAATTTTCCAATTTTATATTTTTTCTTTATTATTTCTTTCAGACTACAATCACGCTTGCTTGTAAAATTTACGATTTTTTTAATACAATACATGAAGTCGGATATATGAAAAAGGGGAAAAAATAGTGAATAATTTGTTAAAATAATTCAAATAAGTGGCAGAATACGCTAAAACTAATCCAATTAATAATTACGTTATATTTATATACCTAGACATTGCAAAATAATATATATTTTGATATTATATCATATTTTAAAAAATACAATTTTATTTTAGATAAAATTGTATATTACCCCATGCAGAGTCACACTAGAAAATTTGTCAATTATATTTTGGATGTAAATGTGTATTACATCAATACAATACAATTATTTGCATCATTTTGTGTATAATTTTATACACAAAATTTACCCCCAATTTTTGTCTTTTGAATTGATTTCTTTCTGGTTCTTAACCCTAAAAAAAGAATTTGTTTCATTTGTAACATTATGAGTTCTTAATTTAGTCTAAGATTTTTTTCAATCTAAAACTCTAAATTTAGTTTCAACGTTTTTCCGTGTTTGTTATTCAATGGTGTAAGTTAATAAATACCACAAAATCTTCATTTATATTTTTTTATTTTTGAATATAATAAAATTTCCAAATGCTATGGAATTTGTTACAAATTATAAAGTTGTAAACCTTTTGCAAGTGGCTAAAGTCTAAAAGGATTAATAGATATTTTGGATTTTCATGAAGTTTTAAAATCAAAACTATAGCTTATTTTGTATATTTCAGTATCAGTTCACATATAAATTTATACCGCTGTATAAAATCGTATTAAATTGTATCGCGTCATTATTCGGATGTTATTTAATCTGATATTATCAAATTAAAACTAAACTAATGCAAATATAATTATTATGCCCATTTCTCGGATAAAACTTTATTAAGACTCATATTAAATTTCGTATGATTATATAAAGCATCATATTAATTTTAATCGGGTTATTAGAAGTTGAAACTTTTTTACTTTTTTTACATTTATCAAGTTTTAGCTACTCTAGACGTATATTAGCACATAAAAATATAAAGTAACGCAATTTTATTTTTCGTGGTTTTCAAAAAGTTTTCCGCATAATCCTTTTTTTATTTAATTAAACTAAAAATTAATATTTAGCTAAAAATTTACCGTAATTAGACAATAACGATGCATATCCAACTTAAAGTACACAAACATTTTCAAATTTGTGATCAAACAGATTAAAGCGTTGTTTCGCAATATAGACATCAAAATTCGCAAAATAATGAACACAATAAGTAATAAATGAAAAAATGCATTTTAAGGAAATGCACTTTATGCAGGAGGTTTTTGTTTCAAAATGAAATCAGAAAGCTATTTCTATTATTAATACATGATTGCCCATGTAGGTAAAAATTTAGCAAAAATTTAGCAAACAAAAGAAAAAGCTGTTACTTTAGTGTGCAAAAAAAATATATAATCAAAAAAAAAATCGAAAAGCCCCCCCGAAACAAATTTCTAGCTACGTGCCTGTATGTATGTATGTATGCATTAGAAGCAATCACATGCAGTGTTGCCAGGTTTGACGATTTATAGTCATTTTGACGATATTTAAACACTCTAAACACACACAGTATTTTCTTTTTAATTTTTTGACAAACTTATGCTATAAACACATAGACGACTGCAGCTACACGACTACAGCCTGTCAAAAATAAAATACACACGTTTATATGAAAACGATTATTTTGACACCAACACAACTACACGGCTACCCGACTACTTTTGCCGCTGTAGTCAACTTAGGATAATTTCTATTTTTGTTGGCTGCAAAACAAAAATAGTGTTGACAATAAAACAAAATATGTAACAAATTAGTGCTTAAAAATATTTTATTTTGTTAAACACAAAAAACGTCGCAACATTAAATGGTATAATTGCATTAATATTCAAGAGGGGTTAGATAAATTTTTGTACACGTTATAATAATGTATTATAAATAAGTAATTGTATTTTAAGTGAACTTTATATACGTGTCTACAGCCATGCATGCTGTTCTATTTTAATAAAGCAAAAAAAAATGTAATTGGCACTACTGAAATAAAAATTCATTTGTATAAAAACAGCTTTTTATTATGTTGCTGTCGTTTCCAAAATAATAAGTAGCTGACCACACGGCGACGATTGCAGTGAACGGCATTTGTAGTCGTGTAGCTCTGCAGTCTGCTGTGGTCTATGTGTTTATATCATTAATATTATCACACTTTCCGTTTGACTTATGTGATGTATAGTATAAACACATGTGTTGTAATGTAAACGGGTATTTAATAATTATTTCATTATGTATGCCTCAGCAAGCGCATTTTTTTTTAAATCTTTTTTTTTAATTCGCGTATGCTTTTTAAACCCTAAATTCACTAAAACTAATTCACTAAAACACTAATTTCCCTCTGAAATTCAATAACAATAAAAATTGCAATATGGATCTTTGTTATAAAGAATTCATTTTATTTAAATTGTTTGTCTCCTCAACAAGACTCCGTACAAATGATGTCTGATATAACGGACTTCTTATATCCACAGATTTCATAAATACTTCAATTTGCATTTCCTTATAGTTCTGTCCAATTCAACTGAATATATGTAACTGAAACGATTGCCACTTAAACTATGTTAATGTAGTATTTACAAAACAGTTCAAAAGTTTCTACGTAATCACCTTCTTGGACCCCTAAATGCTTTTTTAAAAGTCCATGTGAAAAAAGCATAACTTTGCTTAAAATGTAATATTAAATTCCTGTCAGTGCATGCAAACGATTTCTCAACTCTTTCCACAGTTTTTATCAATTCTGTAAATTGTCACTACTGATTTTAAAACCAACTATTATTCCAAAAAAAAAATTGCTTCATTGAGAACAAACCTGCAGAATAACTTTGAACATTAATTTGTGTTTCAGTGAAACATAAGATGAAAAACATTTAAAGTTTTTATTAATATTATTAAAATATAATATTCCTAGCATGTTTAGATCAAATCGGTATGTTTTTCGCTAAAATTAAAATGTTTTTGTATTTAATACAATTCATTTTCCTTACATTGCTAAAAGCCTATTTTGTGGCTTTTTTCTACTAAAATTACGGGTTTTGTTTTATAGAAAAATAATTATTTCAGTGCTACATTATATGTAAATATTTCATGTATGGATAATATTATTTTCTACAAATATTGGTTACTTTGAAGCATCGATTTGTGCTTTTCCCCTATTTCAAGTGTTATAAGCAAACTGCATTTAATTATTGCAATAAACTGAGTTTATTTTTTGACCACATAACCCTCGTTAATCGAGTGTTAGATTTTTTTCTACTTAATTCGTTTCATTTACAAAACAAAAGTTTTTTTCCTAAGAATATTTTTTTCTTTTTTTTTTTTTATAAACTTCCCTTCACAATTTAAATGGAGGAGCCAGTTATTCTTCCAATTAGGTCCTTTCTCAATTACAATTAGATATTAATTTAAATTACTAATTCACAATATTTATTTTATTTATTAATTAATAATCACATAATTACAAATTACATAAATATTACCCTAACCGAGCACTAGCTACTATGGCCTTCGGCGCGTTGTAGCGAAAACAGACCAGTGCCTCTGGTGGGAATCGAAACCACGACACCCGCACTGATAAGCCAGCACGCTACCAACTAGTCTACCGGGGCGCACAATTCACAATATATTTATTATTTTTAAAACAATTTTTTTCTTATTACTGTCCCTTTAAACCTATCCCTTTATAACTTAATACATGGCGCTATTGACAATTTTCCCAATTGGACGTTTCCATCAATTGCAATTGGATTCTTAAAAGAATATTAATTGGATTTTAACTCCCAATTCAAATATATATTTAATATCATAGAAATTAAACATAGCGATTTCAGCGCCTGAATATCGACGATTTTTTTATAGCAAAGACACAAACCATATATATTGAATTGTGTAAATCTTTATCTGTATTTATATACAGTGCAGTTCGCTTTTAACGATAATTGATACAACATTTTTTTCTTCACCCCAAATACATTAATTAATCATATTTTATTTTACTTATAAAAACAACATTGTTATTGTTATTTTTACAAGGAATATAGATATATATTATTTTCACTTGCACTGGTTAATTCAAACAATGAGATGGAGGGAATCCAAAAATTCGGCACAGCCGAATTTAATCTTTTTTTTACCAAATTCGGCACATCGGACTTTAATGCTTCCACTTGTTTTTAGTTCAAATTGAGATTTTATTAAAAAATTTAGCTATTTTGACCTGATCAAATACTAAATTTTTAACTAATTTTTGTTGTTGAATTTACTAAAGTTTAAATATATTATTTTGGTAATCAAAACCAGCAGCGGTCGCGTTTCAGTATTTTTGCGTTTTAGTATTTTTTTATATTTTTATATTGTGTCAGTATAAAATAGACAAGTGGAGTTAACACATTGCATTAGAAAAATATTTAAAAACATTTATGGAAATGGTTTTATTAATAGTTTTTTTTTTTTTTAAGTAAAAAAGGGAAATAATTTTTTTTTAAATTAAAGGACTATAATAAGTGGTTCTTGTGTTTATAAAATAATTAATAATGTTTAAAATAATTAATAAAGTAATTTTAAAAATATTTTTTCTTTAACAATTAATACATAATGAAAGCTTTGGAAAAATCAGCGCTTTTTAATTAGATTTTTACTAATTTTTCAGTCTTTGACATATAGCATTCCGATATACATACAAAATGAACAATGGGAATAACAAAGACAAATTAAAGACAGATACAACTCTGTATTTTATAAATACAGATCTGTATTTTATTTGCAATAAAAATTTTCACGAATAGATGTTGCTTAGTTTTCATGAAAACAACTAAAAATTTAACGAAAACTTTGCAGATTTTACAGTTTTATTTGCTGTTTTTATTTTACTAATATCTAGCAAACAGATTCTGCTAACGTCATTTTTAACTAATTTTTAGCAACTTTTTCTGACATTTTTACAAATTTATTTGTATGAGTGCAGATCAGTGCACTTAAATTAAGCCCTTAGCAACAACAGTTTGTTTATACAAAAGCTTTCGAAAGTTCTTTATACAGTAGTTCCTGCTTAAATGCGTTACCCGCTTAAATGATTTCCTTAGGCTGAGTTAAATTTGTAAAGTCAGAACGAAATTGGTCTCTTAAATGCGTTTTGAAAATATGAGTTTTTAGCCTTAAAAACAATTCAAAAAATACATACATTTTTCTCAAATTTTTTTGTTAAACACAAAATTATTTTTAAAACTGAACTTATTTTTAACAAAACTCAGAAAAATAAGGCAAAATTCTCTTTAATAAAAAGAAATAAATTGTTTAAGCAAAACGAGTAAAAAACAATTTAATTTCGCATTTATGCGATACTGCGAATTTATCCGAGTTTTCGGATAAATTATTTCCCGCTTTAATATGCTGAAACTCTGCATTTTTTATTGCGCATTTAAGCTGGGAGTACACTGATAGAATTTTCCTTCATAGTATTAATGAAACGATTTCATTAAATCGATTCATTGGTTTAATGAAAAATTTCATTAACTAAAAGAAAATTCATTAATATTGGTATTTTTTTCATTGACATTTTTTATGATTTTTTCATAATTTCATAAAAAAAATTCATTAAATCAATGAAAACTTTTCAAATTTTTTTCCAAAAAAATTTTGACTTGTAATAGTAAAAAAAAAATTTTTTTTTGTACCATCATTTTGAAATAAAAATAACTGAAAAATTTCTTTTAAACAGAATTAACCAAAACTTCGATATAAATAATTTTTTTTTATTAAACTTGCCTAGAGCTAACAGTTTTTGACGAATTTGAATAGTTGGTCACTTAATTCCAGGGAACAGATTCTCCAAGAAAAACGATAGTTTTGTTCAAAACGAGACCTAAATTGTTATCGTTTTGACGATGTTACACAGAAACGTTATGCTAAACGATAATAATTTTATGTTTTTTAACAACATTGTTAACAATATTTATCATTTTTATCTAATATGGTCGTAACTAACTACAAAAAGTTTACTATCATCGTCGATCGTTCTACAGAATTCCAACCAGATCGATAAAAAATTACATATTTTGTACCGACATATAAGAAAATATCATCTTTAAACACAAATTATAAAAAATGTAAAGAAAGGTTGAACAATTTTGTAAAAATAAAACAATAAAAACTGAAATAAATTAAAATTGTTTTTTTTTAGTTCAGCTTTTAATATTTTAATGCCTGTTAATTATATTTTAACGATTTTTTCAATCTTAAAGTTCTTAATATACATAATTTAAAAAAAGTACAATAATTAAAATATTTCTTTTTTATGGATAAAGAAATTTTATTTTCAAAATTTGTAATCTGTATACTACAATAATCATAAAAAGTGCTAATTATAAAATATCAACCAAAATATTTCATACAAACTATGAATTTTATTCATTAAGCATATGAAACTTTCATAACGATTAGGCTAGGATTAATGAAATTTTCATTGGGTCAATGAAA
Organism: Delia radicum; assembly: GCA_021234595.1. Classification (NCBI taxonomy): domain Eukaryota; kingdom Metazoa; phylum Arthropoda; class Insecta; order Diptera; family Anthomyiidae; genus Delia; species Delia radicum. The sequence continues at coordinate 177,724,209 of CM037853.1, forward strand.
CCATTCATTAAAATTGATTTAATGAAACACCTTTCATTGACTCAATGAAACGTTTCTTTGGGGACTTTTTTATGAAAAAATTCATTGGATTAATGAAGGAATTCATTAATACTACGCACAAATTTCTATCAGTGTAGTGTAGTAAGATTTATAATCATTTTTGTTTAAGAACTTTTCAAATACTTTTAATTAATTGTCTTGCGGTTACTTTGGAACCATGCCGAAAGATCGCCAAATTCCAATTTCGACAATTTTCTAACCCTTTGATATTGAATTTAAGAAAAACGAAAATTTGCCTTAAATTTTTTGTTAAACTTCCTAATTTCAGAAAAATCTGGTGTTTTAGTTTGTAATATAATAAAGTGTAAAGCATTTATAGAAAGCTTTAAGTGTTTGGCATGAACAAAAATCAAAATTTTGAAGTGTAATTTTTAACATTTTTACAAGCATTTGGTAAGTTTTTAGTAAGATAAAGAAGGATTTAATTACGAGCGGTTAATTTATTAATCGATTTTTTCACATTCGGTAAACCTAAAAAACGGTTTCTCAAAAAGTCGGGTTTTACTTCTCAACGTTTCGCACAAATATTTTTCTTTATACACGCAGAGAAAAAATATGGTTGCAATATGATTGCGGCCACAAAACTATTTTTCTTATAGCCATAAATGGTTGTTTAAATTAATTAATCATATTTCTCCAATAATATGGTTGATTTTATCATATTCTAGTAAAAATTTCTCTTTCTTTCAGTTATCATATTATTGTATTGTCTACAAGCATAATATAGTATTTATTATCATATTCCTCTATCTAACTACAGCCATATTATGGTTGCGCCAACTATAAGATGGTCAGTTGGTTTTTTTTATGAGCGTCTTCGCTCTTTTAGTTTCATTCTTGTTTGAGATTTTGTGAGAAACAGTCAGCCCCCCCCCCAAATTAAATAATATTAAACAAAAAGACATTAAAAATACACAAACAATGTAGTGGTGTTAATTGTAATGGTGATCTGATTTCCTACAAGTTTGTAGCCTCAACCCGGTCTACCCTGGAAGTCCAGGCAAAAGTTTAATTGTCAAGCATAAAGTTATTGCTCATTATAAAAAAGTGATACAATAGTGCTTTATTTTTTAATTGTTTGTAATTACTCAAAAAAAACATTGTTAAAGAAAAAAATATGAATGAAAATTTAAACAAAATACAAGCGCTTTTAAGTCTGCATTACGAAATAATCATAATATTTTTGAAATAATCATAACATGGGAATAAATGATGACGAAATTATTGTTAATGATCATTATATGGTAACTAGGACTATAATATGGTTATAATGCAATTATTATGAATGCTGCAAACATGGTTTGATCATTATACATGTACACTAGAGCCCCGACTTGCGTCGTTTCGATTTGCGTCGCTTTTTAAAAACTGGAAAAATTCGATTTGCGTCGTTGCAATTTCAAGTTGCGTCGGACCGAGTTGCGTCGTCTTCGGACCGAGTTGCGTCGGTTCGATTTGCATCGTTTTGATTTTGATTTGCGTCGTTTTGTTTCCGATTTGCGTCGTTTTGTTTCCGATTTGCGTCATTTTGATTTCGATTTGCGTCGCTAAAAACGGTTAAATTTTTACTGCAGCATTGTGGATGACCATTTTTAGCATTTTTACAACTTCTGGCAACACTGATCGTCACCTGTACGTTAAGAAGTTTTCAAATTGCGTGAAATAAGGGGAATTCCCTTTTCTTTGTTATATAAGTGGTGCTAAGAACAATTGTTAAGGACGTAAAAAAATTAATCAAAGTAAAAGAAAAGTAATAAGTTTGGAATTAAAATTGGACGTAATAAAACTTTTAAATCGGTAGAAAAGGCTGTTAATATAGGAAGAGCTCTTGGACTAGCACCTACAACAGTAAGAACAATTTGCAACAGAGACAGTGATAAAATAAATAAATTAGCTGAAATTGTCACAACACTCCAATCTAAACAATACACTATAGCAAGAAATCCCTTATTGGTTCAGATGGAGTTCCTTCTTTCAATTTGGATACATGATCAAAATAAGCGAAGAATGCCACTGAGCAAGGACGTAATAAAAAATAAAGCTCTTTCTATATACTCCGATACTGCATCTAGTAGTAACGGAAATTCTGATGATTTCGAAGCCAGCAAGGGTTGGTTTAACCGCTTTAAAACACGGGCAAATTTACATAATGTGGCATTAAAATGTGGCAGTCAGCCAGTGCAGATTCAGTAGTTTCAGAAAAGTTTAAGCTTGAGCTGAAAGCCATAATTAAAAAAGGAGGGTATTCTGCTAAGTAGATTTTGAATGCGGACGAAACAGGTCTTTTTTCTTAATTTATTGTTTTGTTATTTCTTTATAATAATTATAAGCATTTGTTGCAGTAAATGAAATAAATAAAAATGCATTCATACTTGTTTTTTATCAAAAATACAAAATATTTTGCTTTGTTTTGAGTATTTTCCCCAATAAATTAGATTTCAGTGCATTTATATAGAAAAAGGTGATTCGATTTGCGTCGTTTCGAGTTGCGTCGCGTTTCTCCGGTCCCCATTAACGACGCAAGTCGGGGCTCTAGTGTATTGTGAAATTGTATTCTTAACAATATTTTTATGCGTGCTTTATTCTGTAATCGCATGTATAGCTTGTATAGCTGACACTATATTTCACAAAGCTTATTCTGCAGCACAAAGACACTTTGATTACTTAAATTATTTGAATGTGTAAATTATTAAATAAATATACTATTAAAAAACATGCATATCTTTTTAATCCAGTTTCAACAGAATGCTGGAAGTATACTATAGGACTCATTTTATGATGTTTCATACAAGTTTAAAGAACCATAATATGATATGGTAATCTAATTATCATATTACCATACAGAAGCAGATAAATTATGATTGTCACAACCAAAGTAACATGGTTGTCGCAATCATAAATCCAAAAATGTATGATGATCTTCGAATATGGTTCCATCATCCATGTTTTTTCTTTGCGTGTAAGGTGTTATATTTCTCTTTGCGCACATTTTCTCCTAACAAGACCTCGTCAAACAAAAATAGCTCTAGTTATATTTTTTATTTATTTTCATTATATAACCACTAACGTGGTAATGAAAGCTTTTGCTGGGTTGTTATGAAAATTCATGGCTGTGCCTTCAAAAGCAAAAGGTAAATATTTTAAAAAAATGTGAGGTGAACTAAAATTCTTTAAAAGCCTTACTATTTATAAGCTACGAGTACTAAGCTACGATTAGTGTGAGGACGAAATATGAAATTTTCTTAAAACACGATAGTGCATGTGCCTTGAAACAGTTTTTGATTGTACTTTGAAACAATTTCTAATATGTATTGATTTCTCACTTATATATTGGATGATA